>CATIWM010273161.1:0-14468 GCA_949671775.1 Mallotus repandus
TATATATATATATAAGGTTGGACCATATGTATATCCATATATAGTTTTTTTTGGCATGGAGAAGAGATGCATGCTTTCCTCATTTGATATTATTATCTTGAATAGCTTGTGTTCTAAGACTTGCCACAAGAATTGTTGGGCATGCATGATTGTCCATATATATTCTCTAGTCTGTACCACTTCTTTATATCTTTTGTTTCCTTTGTTTTTATTTATTTTTTCTCATCTTTTGATTGATTTTCTTGCTTTTCTTTTGAGCAACATATAAGAAATTTGATGAGGATCATACACACTATTGTTAATCGGTAGCATCTCAATTTATGATCAAGCTCTTTTTTGGGGTTTGATATGCAAAGAATACTATATAAATAGCCTATTAATTGGAACAAAAAATTAAAAGATAATTTTTTTATAAATTTATTTTAATTTTTAAATTTACTCTAATTAGTAAATTATTTATATTTTAGTTCAATCTATGTTTTAATTATTTTCTTATGTGAATCATTTAAAAAATTATTATTTTTTAATTTACACCACTAATATTCATAAATTAGATCTTGACTAATTTAATTCGATCCGGGAGAACCATAATAGTACTAAAAATCTTTCTTGAAATGTAACTTAAATGAGAAGAATTATTTTAATTATCACATGGGGCACAATTTTGTTTAACTTTCGACTTCTCTAAATTTTCAATATTGGTCAACATTCCATAGAATTGTTCAAGCTCAAATGAATCTAACTGCCTCAACCATGATCATATAATGGTAATAATTTTCTTTATAAATAGTGTACATGTTCTCAATATGTTTCTCATATAAAGTTCTCCAACTAATAATCCATCTGCCCTTAACGTTTGGTTCAACCATCAAAATAAAACAAAAGTTAGGTTACATGCATCACACACATGTACATATATAAATTAATTATGATCACATTCTAGTAACTCATAGGCGTCTAACATAAAAGAAACAAAAATGAAAAAGGCATATTAGCGAGAGGAAGTAAAATTGGGTAGCAAGATGACCTCATAGCATTCATTAAGTTTCATCTTCTTGAAGGATTAATGCCCTTAAGGCTACAAATTTTTTCTCTTTAATCCACTTTGTTATGCTTTAAGCAAGCAAATAATACTTTAATAATTGAGCATATAAGAGTCTTCACAACGTGTATCATGGTTCATGACTCCTCTTTGAAAAAAGATAATTTCTTTTTTTTTTTTTTGCGTTGCTGATGAAATAATTCAAAATTTTAATTTAAATATAAAACTACATGTATTTAATTTAAAAATAATGTTGTTGGTCGTTGCCAAATGGATCGAAAATTTACCAAAGATCTTTTTAAATAAATACAATAAATAAAATTATTTACAGAAAGAAAAAATGAGATTTTTTTAAAAAAAAAAATTCAAAAGTTCAAAAGAATGACTACTGTCATGTTGAGGGCAATGAACTTTTAACTTTTCTTTTATTACATTTTTTTAATAACAAAATGGAGAAAAGTTCTAAGAATTAGATGAAATCAGCTAATTCTATTAAGATGATGCGCTTATGTATGAGTATGTTTCATTTATTTATTTTTTTGCATCTGATGCTTATATTTTAGTATTTGATAGTCATAAAAATTTTAATTATATAAGAATTTGAATCGGGTAAATCTATAAAGAGGTAAAACTTTTTTAGCATCTATTTTCTTTACATGCAAGACTTTAATCCAAAATTTTATTTAAAGAAATTTAATTTTTTTTATCATTTAAATTAACAAATATCAGTGATGAGTAGTGTTATTTTAGAAAAAGGTTTGAAAATGTATATACCTTAACAACATTTAATGAACTTTTGTTTCTTTTTTAATAAATTTAGCATATTAATTGCCATATATTAGTATATACATCGCCAATTATTGGGTATACAATAAGAATACATAAGAAGGTCCCCGGTGCATTAGTACGTATAATTGCATGATAAAGAGAGATAATTGACTCGCAACCTTCTCTTAATGTGTCTAGTCCATTCCGTGGGCATGATGATAAAGTGAAAAGATCATGCATGGATTTCTTATTAGTTGGTAAATAAGCTTTTTCATCAAAGACGCACACACACAGACTCTCTCTCTATCTATAGAGAGTACTATTTGGAAAGTAAAGGAAGAAATTAATGATTTGATTAGAAGAGGAGTTGTGCTGTGTGTATCAAAAGCAAACAAGTGTATGTCTTAATCATTTGATTAGTAAAAAGCATTTTCCAACTCAAAAGAAGACAGAGACTTCTTCATCATCAATTGCCAATTTCTTCTCATGCCTCCTCTCTGGTCCATTTGTGACCCTCTGTGCATGCGACACATATATTATACATATATATATATATACATACATTTTCCTTTCCCAATAAAGTCTAGCCTAAATAGTTAAGGGAGCGTTACCCATGACTCAAATTCTAGGTGAATACATTTGTCAAAGGTTTTAAATCCTTGCCCCATCCTCCAATAGCATATATATATATATATATATATATATATATATCATATTGCATTATAATTAAAATTATATATCTAAAAAGCTAAGAAAGTTTTGCATTTTTATTTTTTTAATTTATGATTTCGATTATTCTAAAATCGAAATCAAACCAGACAGGCACATAAATTTTTTTTATCTATTTTTCCAATTTTATACATGCCTGTAGAATTTGTTTTCCATTTAATATGATAAATAAATGAAAAGGGCATGTTTAAATTTAGGTCTTATTTTATGCATATAATTAACTACTGTATATATTTAGTTTTCGTGAGGAGAAATTAATAATTAATTATTACTTGTTTTAACTTTTACTAATTATGTGGTTAATCAAATTCCAACATAGGATGCTGCCAATCGCATTCATAGCTATCACTTTCTGTCTTCCTCTCTTTTCTATATATATATATATATGTGTGTATATTACATTTACATATGTTCCAAATTGTTACGTATTAACTAGAAAAAGGGAAGAAATGAATTTCAGTGTTTCTGTCTATGACATTGTACCGTTAGCAGTAGCCAACCATAGATGATCAGTATTGTTTTTTGTTGTGAAGATAATTGCTACCTGATTGGTGCAACCTTTAAAGAAATAAACTGAATTTTGTACTGACTGGATAATGAGAGAAAATTTGGTCCGTAATGAGTTCTGTCCTCCATAGTTAGTGAAACATAACATTTATGTATACCCTACATTTCGTGTCCTTAATCGATCCCTTCATGGGTCATTTTCATATTTGAAAACGATTTAATGTCTTATTTGAGATTCTTACAGCTAGCCAGCTAGCTAGTTAGTAAATAATGTAATGGAGATGGGGACGAATTTTAACTACTTTTAATTTAGTTTATTCATTACAGATTTGATTAACCCTAAATTAACAATTTTAGAATACTCAAATTATAAATTATAATATATAATGGTTTATTAATACTTTAAAAATAAACTATTTATTATAAAATATAACATATTTAATAGAAATTGTAATTTTATTTCATATAAAAAAAACTGTTATTATATTACAATTACATATAAAATAAAGAATTTATTACGAATTTGATAATTCATAGTCTTATAATATAGTTTAAACTTGAGTTATTTATTAAATGAATTTTAATATATGATATTCAGCCTAACCCATTTAAGACTGATGGAAAAATATTTTGTCACAGGGTCGAGACATTTAGTTGAAAGTAAAATTCGATCTCCAATCTTCTAATTCTCGCATTTGAAATCAAGAAACTTAATCATTTAAATTAGTTGTTAAAAAAAATCAAATTTTAAATAACTTAGCTGGTGGCTTACTGATAAGATTAAATTTATGGCTAATGTGATTCAGTTAATAAGAAAATTAATGACAATGATCATCATCAATCATTAATTATTCATTTAAATCAATGATATTCTACTGTCTGTTTTGTTGTTTAGTCATTGTTTATTCATCTAACCTGAAATGTAAGTTGATTTTAGTAGTATTTAATGGTGATTTGGATATGATGTAAACGTACATATATGGACATTAAAGGGAGAAGTGGACAATGAAAGGGATGGTGATGATATAAAGCCAGATTAAGTACACGTATGTACATTGCAATATGAATCTTTCTTCAAAACAGATTTTGAATACATTTCTAAAGTTAGTACAATTCATTTTTCTTTAATTAATTTTTTGCGCCCAAAATCAAGTTGTTTCCCAAATTGTTCACTGCTTCTTTGGTTATTTATTCCATTAGTACTGCCTTCAAGCTCAGTTTCTGATTTATTTGGTGAATTTAGTTCCTGGTTTTCTTCAGTTAATCTCTAGTATGAGCAATTGTCAGTGTTTAGTTTTCTTCAATTTCAGTTCTCATTATTTATTAAAAATTAAGCTTATAATAATAATAATAATAACAGATGGTGAATAATTAGTAACTAAGTTTAAAGGCATGAAATTAGTGATGACACTGGTAGAGCCATGAAAGGCTAAAATTTAACAGAAGGTATATAACTTTGGCATATATTTTGTTCTCGAAAAAAAAAAAAAAAAAAAAGAATTGTCAAAAGAAGGTTGATTATAATAACAACAATCGTTGGCCCCTTTTCATTTTTCAAATAAATTGAAATGAGAAGATGTTTTTGTTTAAGCTACGCTTTGTGTTCGAATTTTAGTTTTTATTGAATATGAATATTTTAGAAAAAAAAAATGATTATGGTGTTTGTTATCCTAGATTAGATATGATGTCACTAGTTTCTCAGGCTTAAGTATTGTTTTTTTTTTTTAAAAAAAAAGAAAAGGTTGATGATTATGAAAGGCAAAAGAGCCACATGCATCTAGCTTTGGAGATAAAAGAAACTAAAAGAAAAATAGGAAAAAGACAAAAAAAAAACATTATTTCATATGTGTATTTACAAATGAAAAAATACATAATCTTGAAGGAGCAAACCCATTAACTAATTTTTTTTATAATCTTGAAGGTGAATAATTTTTTTTTTTTTTTATAATCTTGAAGAAGCAAACCCATTAACTGATTGCAAGTCATGATTATGACACCCTTGTCATAATCATAACTTGTAATTATCCAAAGCTGCGCAGCTTGATTATTGGTTAATTGAAATTCAATTCCATATGTGCTAAAACCAAATTGTGTAAAGTTGAAACTTGTAACTAATCATATGATTATAATCAAAATAAGAAAAAAGAAGAAGAAGAAGAAGCAATAACATATGTATACATATATATGTACATACTAGTCATATAATTTTTGTACTTATTTTACTAGTACTGCCATAAAGAAGGCTGCTGCTGCTCTTCCTGCCAGAATCCAGCATCAAAACACTCTGCTCCAGCTGCTAACTGATGCAAGCAAAACTCATCAAATTGATGGCTTATATTTGTCAAAAGATCCGGCAAGTCGATAAATGTGTCATCTTCATCTCTTAACGACTCTTGTGTATCATTAGACGCCTCAGTACCATCTGGGGAGTGGGGAACCATCATGCTCTGATCGACTTCACTCGGCTCATTTTGTTGACCTACCTTGCAATCTAAGGCAGCTGCTAGTGCCGCAGCAGCTTGAATATCTTTTGGTGAAGCACTAGCTGGCCGAGGAAGCTCATGAGCTAGCTCTGGAAAATTAAGATGAGCTGAATTGCCCTTTATTGTTAAAGCTGCTACATCATGAGCTCTAGCAGCCATTTCTGCTGTTGGATAAGTACCAAGCCAAATTCTTGATTTCTTCCTCGGCTCTCGAATTTCAGATACCCATTTGCCCCATTGACGCATTCTCACTCCCCTGTAAGTCGGATGCTTTCCAGCATTTTCAGTGCTAGAACTGACCTTTCTCTTCCTCTCCTTATAATCATCTTCCTTTAGTTCCTGATTTCGCTTTCGGGACTCAATTTCCGGGGAATTAATCTTCGTCCGAGAAGGGGAAGAGGTGGAAGAAGAGGCAGTAGAAGAAGAAGAAGTAGTCGTATAATGGTAACTATAAGAAGAAGAAGATGCAGTGTGAGCCTCACACTCCATATGTAGCGATGTTTCAGGGGAGAAGTGAAGTAGGTGAAGCTAGGAGAAAAGAATGTGAGGCAGAGCTTGAAACAGACGACAGCTAAATTCTTAATTGTTATGGTAAGGGTACATGAAGATATATAGAGAATTATTAATAATGTAATTTAAGGGGAAAAAAAAAAAAGACTAAGAAGAAGTCCATAAACAACAAATGTTGTTTTTGCTAATATTTAATAGAAAAGAAAAAGGGGGAAAAAGAAAAGAAAGGAAAAGAAAAAAATCCTGAGAAGAAAGGGTTATAGAGTTTTGGTAATTTCATTAGTTCTACCTGCCTGCCTAGAGTGAAAAAATAATTATGAACTCTTAAATAGTTTAGGTGTATTAATAAATTATATCAACATTTGTGGTTGAAATAGTAAGGATTTTAGATTTTTTTAAATAAGGTTTTTTTATTTGAGTTTTATATATGAAAAAAATATATGTTAAAAAGTTTTATTTCTTTGTGGGTCCACTTAATTCTTAGAATCATTGTGGTTATTAGATAATATGTGTCTAATAAATTTTAAATACTGATATTTCAAATAAAAAAAGTAAATAAATGAATAAAATTATATAATAATTACTTACTATTGATTTAGTGGGTTTTTTTAAAAAAATATTATAAAATGTAAAGTTTGTATGTTTAATTGGTAAAATTAATTTTTAATCTAATTTAAAAGAAAAGTATTGTGTTATATTGTGAAGTTGGTTCATACTTAAACTGTTGACTTCTTTAGTAGTAAAGTTATATTCTATATTTAATCATATATTTGAAGAAAATTGCATATCGGATCAATTTTTTTGTTAAATTTTAGAATTAATTTTAATATTTGCTTTTCAATAAAAAATTTTGAACAATGTGTTTTTTTTTTTTTTAAATAGGATATTATTGCTCGCATATTTGATTGGTTTTTAAAATTGTACGAGTAGTGCATTGTTGTCTTGGCTTCACCTTATGTCATGTTAAAGAGACATGCTTCAATAATTAAAGGCATATTATTCTTCCAAAAATTTTGTCATGTGCCTAATTTATGAGAAAAATAATTCAAAGATAAAGCACAGGTTAGTACATTTTATAGCCTGGTTGAAGGAATCAATGGTGGGCCAATAGTTTCTTTCTTTCGTTTTCCTCAAATTATTTTTTTTTGTCATATAAAATTAAACGTTACCTTAATGCGTTAATTTCACATTGGAAGTTGGATTTTTTAAGAAATATTTTTATCAATAAATAGAAAAATAATAAAATTTTTTAACCATTAAAATAATTATTTTCTATGAAATAATTACGTCACCACTGAATGAATAGTAAAATCATCACTCATTTTAAAAATACTGTGAAATATAAAATCTAAATTCAATCATCATCCATTTATAAAATTTATTTATATAGAGAAAGTGCGGTGTGCAGTCTATTACTATATAAATTTGTATATATAAAAGAAAAAAAAGGCAGAGCCATCGTATTGAAAGCTGGCTTGAGCAGTTGGGCCAACAGGACCATATATGATGGATGCAAATTCTTTATTTTTCGATGTGGCCGTTATAAATTGTATTTTGTATTTACATTTCTTTACCTTTTCTTCACTTATTATTTTTATTTAGCAAAATAGCATAATCAGCTTATTTTCATTTTTTTTTTCTTGAACATGGCTTGTTTTCATGTATATGTTATATGTTAAATTTATACTTGACCAAATAGATTATGAATGGCTGAATTAATGAGTGGCAATGTTTTGGTAGTGCTATTTGTAAACGTTGGAATTATAAGAAATTAATCCAATTAAAATTCAATAGTTAACAAAACAAATTAATATTTAAGCTAAAGCATTTAAGATACATTCTAATATTTTTATTTTGTAAAAAATAAAAAAAATGTACTTATTAATTAGTAATTTTTTTTATAAAAAATGCCAAATACCCAAAATAAATTAATGAATTATATAATAAGAAATAGTCTTTATTCAAATATTATACAATCAAAATAATTTTTTAAAAAAATATAAAAATTAATTTTACAAATTAACACTTATTAATTAGGTTATTTTTTTGTATTTGATTTTTCTGATATTCGATAGTCATTAAAAATTCTGATTATTTTGTTGTTTGAAGCGAATAGACATATAAAGAGGACATACTTTTTTTTAATATATATTTTCTCCATTTACAAAATTCAAATTCAAAACATTATTTAAAAAAATTCAATTTTTTTACCTTATGGACTAACATATATTGGTATTAAGTTAATAATTTTAATAATAGAAAATTTAATTATCTTTATTGTTTTGTCAATATTTTCCATTTAATTAGTTATTCAAAGATGCGATATCTCTTTTCATTATGATTATGCATAACAAATGCTAATGACTCAAGACGAGAGTCAAATCCAACATAATGAAACCAATTATGACACATCAAACCCTAACACATACGTCACTAAAAATGCATCAATTTTATGTATAAAAAATATTCAGCATGAGTTGATTTTAAGGTTGCTTACATAGGGAAATGTCTTTGAGTATGATTTTTTTTTTTAATTCGAATCATCCATATCTGTAATTTATTGAATTCTAATAAATTCAGTTTGATTATGGAAGAATTACAAAATTGATAAAAAATTTTTAATAATTAATTAATTTAATATAATTATATATATCACAATTTAAATTTAAAATATCATTTAAATGAGAACAAATTTTATAAGCTGTCCAAATTATGATTTTATTATAATATTTTTGACAACTAAACATGGCCTAGGCTCATTGTACATTTCAAAAGCAATCTCAAATCCTTCCTAATTAATTATGCAATTAATAAGAAAAAAAATGAATGTTGAATGGCCGCCATGGATAAAATAATCTATAATCTAATAGAAAATTGGTCTCGTGTGCTGTGTCTTCATTTGCAAATATAATTAGGTGTGTATATAAATTAATTTTAAATTAATTGGAGTACCTTATACAAATGTAAAGGCCACTTGGCTTTATACGTACATAATTAAAAGTATCTGCATTTTGTGCATGATCATACTTAGCAAATTTTTAGAGTTTATTGTTCTAATTATAATAGTATTGAAAATTATATTTATAAATATAAGCTAAGGTGTCTTGTAATTGAGCTACATCAGCCATCTAACCTTCTCTTATTTCTACTTCTTAAACGAACACACACAATATATATATATATATATCATGTATACATATTAATTTTTTTAAATATTTTCCGATGAGTTTTTATTATATGTAAATTTAAGGTATTCAATTGCCACAACTAAATCTTCCATTATAATAATATATAGAATATTTATTTTTTAAAAAAAGTTAGTGCTCGAAAATTGTTTTGAAAATCTTTCTGAAAATAAAAATAATATATAGAAAAATTGATGTAAAAAGAGACTAATATTAATTTATAGAATTTTTGTTGATACTATTGAAGCATAAGGTCCATTATTTTTCTAAAACTTTAATTTTTTGACATATACAAAAACTAATGAAAAAGAAAAAAATTCCAAAAATATCACTAAAAATTGAATTTTTCAAATATTAAAAAAAACTATTGAAAAAGACTAAAAAAATTCCAAAAAATATCTTGATAATGTGAGATTGAAATGTTAGTTTGAGCTTGCGGCTAGTGGTTTTCTCACATGCCGTTTGCTTTATGCCAATACATCAGAAACACAAAACAACACATCACTATGAACACCTCTGCACATTTCATTTTCAAATTTGTTCCATTCATTAACTTTATCTCACATATAATCTTTTAGACTAATTTTGGTCAATTTTTTTCAATAAAAATTTTTCGACGCAACCATGTGAAGCATATGAAAAATTTATTTGCTATGATAGAGTAAAATTAATAACTGATAAAATTTTTTTAACTGTTAATAACATGAAGGATTTAGTATTTTTTTAAAGATCTTTATATTTAGAACTCTTTATCATAATTTCCCTAAAAAAAAAACTCTTTATCATAAAAAAAATCTATCCATAACCAACATATCGATTGAAATCAGTTGATAAAGGTTGATAAATGAAACATTACTAATAATTTATTTGTTTTTTATAAAGTTCGTGGTGTATGTAATCACATTAAATTGATTGTTGAAATATTTTCTTTATAGTTCTATCTAAATCAAATTGAATTAAGTAAAGTTTAGTAAGCTCTAAATATATGTGACTCAAACAAAAAAAATCTATTCATAAAATATTTTAAATTTAAAATAAAAATTTAATTAGGCTTTGAAATATTTTAAATTCAAGACTTTTCACCTTTTATTATACTTTTAATTAATAAAGTATAATTTTTTCAAAATAAAATGAAAATAAAAAATTTCATTGAACTTAAATAATTTTTTAATTTTTATTTTAAAATCTAATAAAAATACTATTTATAACTCCATAATTTTTTTAACGTTTTATTTTAAAATGCTCTTAATGAAGGTGCTTTTATATGCAGACATGTAGCAAAGGACAAAGCAACAGAAGTACTATTTTTTTATGAAAAAAAAAACAGAAGTACTCTTTAAAAGTTGCGAAGACAACATAATTAAAATAATTGACTATATTTACGCACTGCATAATTAATTATTCTATACCGAATATTGAACAGTTACAAAATATATTTTATGGGTTGGATCACACCACTGTCGTGGTCAAATTTTCCTCAATTATTTAAAAAATTTAATTAATATGTCAATAATAGAAACATTTCTATTTTTAAATTCGATATGTTTGATATTCAATAATTATAAAAATTTTCAATCTTTCAAAGTTATTTATTTAAAAAATTAATTAATTTATCAATAATAGAAGCATTTCTATTATTTTTTGTATCTAACGTCACTAATATTTAATAATTATAAAAATTTTAATTATTTTTAAGTCGAGATGGATAGACTTATAAAAAGGATAAAATTCTTTTAGCATCTATTTATCCATACATAATATTTAAATTTAAATCTAATTTAGTATAATGTATTTGGTTCAAATGAATTTTATAAAATTTTATGAAATTTATTTGTAAATTTAAGTGGGTGTGTTTAGTTTAAATAAAAATTTTGTAAAATTTATTTTTAATTTTATAAAATTATTTAACATTAAATTTATTTTTATTGATAATATATTTAATATAAATAAATTTTAAATTTATTTAAAAATAAAAAAAATTCAACCAAATGAGGGTTAAAAAATTCAAGTTTCTTTCTATTTCGACCAAAAATTGTTGGTGGAAGCATTTCTATTTTTTTTTTTTGCAATTTGTTGTCACATGTTCTACAGCTGATTAATATGTTTGTCATATTATGTGGCCGCCATATGCTCTTACTCAAGTAATTTATTCCTCTTCTCAAAACATTTTTCGAAAATTAATTCCTATAGGTATAATTTATTTGTTTTATTGCTAAAATACTACATGCTAGATTTATTCTCCTCACTGCCAGGCTATCACAAATTAAGCTATCACAAATTAACTTTTTTTTTTCTCTAAAAAAAATTATAAAAAAATAGATTTTTCATTTATTAAAAATTAAAAATTAAAAATACTTTCTAATAAAAACCAATTAACAGTACAATTAAAAATATTAAAAAATCTCACTCAAATTAACTTTAAATCCACATTTATTATTATTATTATTATTATTAATTTTTACAATTTTACGAACTTCTTAAATTTGTACATTTGTGAAATGTTTAAAAACTCATGTATATATTATTGTTATTTTTAAATTAATTTTATAATTTTACATATGTTAAAATTTATTAAAATTAGTTGTAAATCCGCGTTTTACGTGAACTGTAAAGAATATAAATTTTTAAAATAATTAATTAAATAATTTTAATAAATTAAAATTATAATTTAATTAAACATAAAAATGAGAACTTAAAAAGTTGTTGTAATAATTTTATTGTAATAACTCATAATTAAAATAAATAAATAAATATGTGTACTGTTGTTGGTAGGCTGTTGTTGTGTTATTGAGTGGTTGTTTAGTCGTTGAATGATGTTAACACAGTTAACTGCTAGCAGTTTTCTAGTATACAAGAGATTAATTCATTTAATTGCTAGCAATTATCGGGGGTTTCCAAAATAGAAGGATTAAACAGAAATTTTGTCAAAAATAAGAGGACTAAAGTGATAATTTTTAATCTCCCTCTTCAGGTAGATATGAAAAATTCATTTAAGCCCTTAAACTCCCTTGTTGGTCACTGTAGCACCGGTCATCTTCTTCTTCTTCATTCACCGGCCAAACGACCTCCGTTCTTCACGAAATTTGAACCGTAGATCCTACGCAACCTCCCCTACATCCCAGTAACGACCTCCGTTCTTTACGAATTTTGAACCGCAGATCCTACTCAACCTCCCCTACATCCCAATAATTTTTATTTCATGAAATTTAGCCTGGTTTTGATCAGTTTAGCCTTTGAAGTTTTGGCTTGAACTTTCCGGTGACGAATCACCATTTCTGGTGATAGTTAGCTGTTGAAACCACCACCATCAGACTTATCTTGTTTTCAGGAGTCTTTTGGAACCAATTGTGCGTCCGATTTGAGTTGCTAAGGCCTCGATCAAAATTAATTTGAGAATGCTAGAGTGGAAACTTTGGAGTTTAGGCGGACGAGGATATGTCAGCCGGCTCGCCCCTCTTGTAAGTTAATATTTTGAAGTGTATGTTAATTTTTGTATTTAACAAATATTGAATTTGATATATTATTTATGTTTTGAATATTATTAAAGTTATAATGTCATTACTATTGTTTATATGATGATTTGTGGTAAATATATTATTGTGGAGAATAAACAAGAGTATTTTTATTTTTATTTTGTTTTATGGCATTCTTTACAATTTATTGCATATTATTTATAGGATAAATTACTATTTACCTCCTGTATGTTGGTCTAATACACTATTTCATCCCTGACATTTGAAAAAATATTAATTCATCCCTGACATTTGCAAATTCGTGTACTATTTCATCCCTGACAGAGGACTAATGAGTGTTAACTATTGCAAATGTTGGGGATGAATAAATATTTTTTTAAATGTTAAGGATGAAATAGTGTACTAGGCCAAAACACATGGAGAATATAACAATTTACCCTTATTTATATAAAGAGTTTTTGAAAAATACTGGTACAATAGACTACTTGATGGGTGTCATCAGGACCGTGTGCATACTGATATTGATCTTTGAGTTGGACCCTTATTTGGATTAATGTGAAAAGTTCGGTTGATGCATAGCTCTTGGGTGCATTGTGTTAAAAGGCTTGTTGCTGCTTAGCTCTCGAGCGTATTAAATTGAAAGGCTCGCTTGATGCTTAGCTCTTAGGCATATTGAATTGAAAGGGTCGGTTGATGCATTGTTCTTTGGCGTATTATGATTGAGTATTTACTGGGACTGTAGCTCGGTTAATGCCTAGCTCTCGAAAATAACCAGTAAATATTGGAATAAGTGATTGGCTGCGGCTGGTATCTCGATGGATGCTTAGGTCTCAGGAACCAGAGTCATTTGGATTAAGAGAGCCAAGTGGCTATTAGATTTGTGGTTTAGTGTTCTATCATGATTTTTCACTTAAAAATATTTTAAATAAAGATTATTTTATTCTGAAGGTGTTTTGAGATTTTCTAAAACTTTTTCATGTTTACAAGTATGATTTTAATAAATTAATGGTTTTAAATATGAATTATAAATATTATATTTGCATAAAATTATTTTAATATAGGGGATTTTCAAAACGGTATGCATTTCTTTATATTAGCTTACTTAGTGAGGTTTGACTCCCCTTAACTATTTTTTCAGGATCCCAGGAGTTTACTGTTAGTTCTTCTTCTCTGCGCTGAATTCATTCTTCATCGGTTGCTCTATGTAGGTTATTGTAATGTTCACTACAAGAATCTGTCGATTTAGCGACGAAATTTTCCGACGCAAAATAGCAACGGATTAGCGACGAAAAAAGCACATCAGCGACAGAATATAGTCAAATAATAAAATTGATTTTTTTTAGCGACGGAATTTCATTTTCGTCGCAAAATTAGCGACGGAATTTCATTTCCGTCGCTAAATTAGCGACGGATTTTCATTTCCGTCGCTAAATTAGCGACGGATTTTATTTCCGTCGCTAAATTAGCGACGGATGTTCATTTCCGTCGCTAATTTAGCGACGGATTTTTTTTCCGTCGCTAAATTAGCGACGGATTTTTTTTCCGTCGCTAATTTAGCGACGAATTTTTTTTCCGTCGCAAAATTAGCGACGGATTTCTATTTCCGTCGCTAATTTAGCGACGGATTTCTATTTCCGTCGCTAATTTAGCGACGGATTTCTATTTCTGTCGCTAATTTTTTATTTCAAAATTTTATTTTCATTTTATTCCAAATTTAAGCATGTTAAAAAATTAATTAATGTTTATTTAAAATACATGGAGATTTTTTTTT
>CATIWM010273182.1:0-12212 GCA_949671775.1 Mallotus repandus
AGTTCATAAAAATTATTGACACAATCCAACAACATAGCAAGCAAAATAGATGCCCCACTTTTAACCCAAACCCAAATGCATAAAGCAAACTCATCCAAAAGTGTAGCCAATGCAAAGCTAATTAAAAACAACAATACCCAACGTGAAAAAATTCAAACTTTGAAGAAGAACACAAAAAAGAGCAGTAGCAGCAAAGTTCACCTAACTAAATACATTATAATCAAGTGGAATAAAAAAGAAGAAGTGGATTATTGAGAGAAGAAGATATTACCTTATCCATCAACAGTAGCTACCAAAAAAATTCAAGATTTCAGTGCAAATAAACAACAAGAACATAACATCACCTTCTCAGGATTGAAAGAAATATAAGAAAATTCATTCACAACCACCCATACAAAAGAATCAAAGAATCTTGAAAGATTTGTAGTTTCTAATTCCAAATAGAGCTCACATCCTATTACCCACAACCAACCCAAAAAAAAAAATAAAAATAGAACACAAAATGGACCAACCAAGATATGAAATTCTGCTATTAAATTGGCAAGACCTGCCAATGACTAAGAGGCTATGTGGATGGTATCAATCCACATGGAAATTACTAAGAAGACATATAGGTGAATAAGTTGCCATGCATTTTTTTTTGGTTACATAAACAAGAAGAAGAAGCAACAGCCAGATAGACAATGACTAAGAGGCTATGTGGATGGTATTGGTCTACTTGGAGATAACTAAGAAGACACATAAGTGAATATACTACCATGTATATTTTTTCATTACATTTAATGTGATAGAACTAACAATTAATTTTTTTAATTATTTACTAAATTTAATTTTAAAAATTAAGCATTTAGAATTTAATTATAAAAATAGTATAATTATTAATGTTGTTAATTGTTGTTATCCTTTAATATAACATATAAAAAATAATAATAATAAAGTTCTATTTAGTGTGCTTAAAATAAATGCATCACTTCTTCAATTTTTTTTAAAGTACTGTTTTATGCGTGTGCTGTTTGTCGTTAAGTTTGACCATTTAATTCGTAACAATTAAAATGTGAGATGCAGTGATAAACATGAGGCATAAGTACGTTATTTTATATATAAAAGGTGTTCTACTAAATAAGGATGATGAATTTGGTCATCTGATAGCCGCTTCTCAACGCATTTTTTTTAAATTAAATGTAATCCTCAACTTTATTTCAAATTTTATATTTAATTTTAATTTTTTTTCTACTTGAATTTTTATTTTTAAAAATTGAATTATATTATATTATTTTTTTAAAAATTATTTCAATTAAGTTATAAAAAAAAAAACTTTAACATTAATTAATAAAAATTAGTTTGAATAACAATGAGAATTGATGAAATCACTTTTAAAATACACATTTACAAAAGTTTTTAAAATTTTTAAGCTTACTGATGGTTCTTGTACCTCTAGGTTTCAGCAACAGTGTTGAATTAGTCAAAGTTGGACTCTGCAACATACAAGAAGCTAAGATAAGGGAGGGCTTGGTTTGCCCAAAGCCCCTCCGATGATAAAGTTAGTAAAAGGTGAGCTTGTCTCTGGTGAGAACTTGGAGAAGAAGAAGAAAAAAAAAAGAATACCTTGTGCACATGGTCTCTTGGCCTTTTCATGTATGAGTTTGTGTAGTACGTACAAAGGACAAGTCACGTGAAGGTTATTGAAGGGGAGGAGACAGGTGTCATGGAGTAGTTGGTTGTAAGTCTCCCATGAGAGGAGTTGGTGTCAGTAAAAGTAGATACTTGAGTGGCTAGGAAAATAGTGCAACTAAAAGGAGATATGACTAGCGAGTATGCCAACTAAAATCATGGGCGGCATTTAATATGATAGACGTGCAAGTACGGATCTCGACTAGGAGGAAGAATAAATAAGGGAAGCATCTCCTCCCTGTGTGAGGGGTTCAAAGAGGAGACGAGCCTAGGTAACATGGTATCCCTGTGATGGGTTTCTCAAACGAGAGTGGCGTCCTATGTGGCGGTCAAATAGTTAATGTAGCCTATATGTCAAGTATGAGACTACCACATTCCATGTGTCTTCTATGGACTGGATGGAGATTTATGATGAATAATTAGTTGTCCACCTTTAGTCCTAAGTGGAGAGATGCGACAGTCAGGAAAGAAAGTTACAGGGGAAATTTAGTCATAGAGGCATATTTATATTGTGCAATGATTCCTTTTGTTGGCAGTTGCGGGGTAGTTCCACAAGTTTCCCCATGGGTCGATGGATTTATTGTGTTGTGGCAATTTCCTCATCTCATTATAATGGCGGTTTTCAAAATTTGAATCTCCCCTTACTTGGGGAGAGCTATGGCTGGGGTGACTTGAAAAGATGGGACGACCTCTGATAACCGTTCAAATGTGCTTCACTGTTCAACCATTATTTCTTCTTTTTTCCTTTATATATTTGCTATAGTCCTCTTTTCTTTCTTTTTCTTTATCTTTTCTGGTCGCGTCAAGGAAGAAGAAGCATTTCTTTTTAAAAGCAGTGTTTCCTTTATTTTTCCCCCGAATCATCATCACCATTTGTTTATTCTCCTCTTCGCATTCTTACCGTGTTTATCTCTCTGTCACTAGGTACATTTTATTTTCTTCTCTATTCTATATTTCCTTCAAAATGAGTTAGTACAGTGATTTGTCAAAATTTGTGTCTAACACCGATCAGCATCACCTTCCTAGGGTATTAGGAGATAGGAGTTTTAATAAAAAGGCAATTTCCATTAGGGTTCCCGAGAAAAATGAAAGATTGGTAATTCTATAAGGGAAACAGGGTTTGGTGAGGGTTTAAAGGGATGAAAAAGACATGGTATTTTTTGTGAAGTAGGTAGAGTGTGACTTAGATTTACCCCCTTCCAATTTTTTTGTTGAGGTGTTTAGGTTTTGTGAGAAATGTCCAGAGTTCATGACTCCCCATGGCATTATATTAATCAATGCTTTTTCTAAGCTCTGTCAGGGCTTAGGGATGAACATAAGAAGGCACACAGTGGATTTTTCACTTTCGTCAGTAGGCCAAGATTAGTGATTTTTAGGGACATGCCCAATATAGATAAGGCTTGGAGGAAAAAATTTCTAGTGGCTAGATGGAACGAGGGGAGTTCTAAGTCAAAAAGGGGCTTCAGCATGGCATGGGTGGATGCGCCTAAGGAAGTGAAAGAACTACCCTTGCTGAACAAAGAAGAAATGTATAATGTTCAAAAGATCTTGGAGCAGAAGAAATGCTTTAAAATCCAAAATATAATAAGTGGGACCTCTTTAGATGATTCTGGTAGGTAATTGGCAAGATCATTTTAATGTGTAAGCGTTAACTTTATGTATTTGTTTTGGTTCGATAATACTTGCTTGAAATCTTTTGCAATTTTTCTAGACAACATGAGTTTCAGCAGACCTTTGAAGTTTGATCTGTCAATCAGTGACATTATCCGCAAGGCGAGACTGATGAGCTAGCGTGAAATAAGCTCATCTAAAGGAGCCTCTGAGAGGGCCTCTGACCCTGTGACTGCTGGTGAGGGGAGGACTATCTCCTGGTCTGGAATAATGATAAGAGGGATGGCTGCCTCTATGAAGATACAAGAACCTTCCTCCGAGGCGGGAAAACAAACGAAAGGGAGAAGCCTTCCTCATTCAGGGAAATTAAAGGGGAAGAAGAAAGAGAGAGATCCCCTTGAGATGACAGACCTGACCTTATCTTCAGATTCAGACAGTGAGGATAAGCCCCTTTCTTATAGGTCCAAGCACCCAGCTAGGCTTACTCCCAAGGCGTTGGTTGAAAAGCTAGCCCAAGGAGATACAATTCTTCTAAGGGAGGGTGATCCATAGTTTAATTTTTCTAATGATACTGAGGTGGAGATATGCCCTTAGACTCCAGTGTAATGAGTGGCTGCTTCCATCATCAATAGGTTCCTAAGCGTTGATTTCTCTATGCAAGATGGTGTTGTTCGTAGTTTGTTTCGGAACCTATATGCAGGTTCTTCAGAGCACGCAACTTTCTATGATAGGGCTCCCTCTGACTTGAGGACGCAAGTGGTGTACATGGCTCAATTTGTAGGATGTTTTCTCATCTTTGTTTTTTCTCTTAATGATTGTACATATTCTCTCTTGTACAATTTTTATCTCTCGGCTTAACCTGTGATTATCATCCTGGTCTTCCTTCTTTCTTCTCCTCCCCCTCCCTTTTTTTCTAGTTGTGTGGAATATTGTGCGAACATGACCTGCAGACTCGATTGATTACTACGGATACTAATAGGGTCCATGCAAAGAGCTTGAGGTTGAAAGCGGATCTGAGCGATTTCAAGGATAAGTATGATAAGATGTCTATCCAACTTAAGGAGTTAGAGGTTGTATGTGCCAGGATAGAAAACGAGCAACTTCGCTAAAAGGGTATGTAGGTCTCACTAAAAAAAGAGGTTGATAGGCTCAAAGAGGAACTATCCCGCCAGGAGGCTTAAAAGAAGGCTGCCATTAATAAGGCTATAGAGGACTTTCAGCAGTCAGATGATTTCAAAGTCCAAGTTACTTCTTACGCCTCAAGCTCCTATTCAAGGGGCTGGTATGACTTCCTGGACAAGGCTAGGGCTCACTTTCCTAATGCAGATTTCTCCCCTTTCGAAGTTGTAGGGGGTGATGAGGACAACGCACCAGGAGTGGAACAGACTTCATTAGAGGGAATGGATATAAAGTCTCAAGTTGCTGATGCCACTCTTCACAGGGGGGAGGGTCCAGCTAAGACCTAAGAGATTACCAGGGAGAGCACCCGGGTGACCGGCGATTCTGCTATTGATCTTTCTACTCCAACTGTGGAGGCTGGTGGCTTGAAGGGTGTATAATCTTAGCTTTTCATACATTTCTAATATAACAATGTTTTTCGTATTCTCTTCCCTGTTATTAACTTTCTTTTAAAGTAATATTTATGTATTTGTAAATGGGATGTTTATAACTTACTTTATCCCGATATATGGGGATGTTCTATGTTAGAATGTAAATGCCTTGACTCTTTCGCATAGGATTTGGTTCATGGCTATATTTTGTGAATGACATTATTCATAAAGGCGGCATGCCTGTCTTTTTTTCTAGAGATAATATATTTTTTTGATGTAGAATGCATTCTGTTTTGTTTTAATGCCTCTTTTATAAGAGTATTTTTGCCAGTTTGGCTTATATTGACCTTTGGTCACTTAGGTAAGGCCCGGTGTCACTTGAATAGTTATTTTTTATGCTTATTCTATGGCAAACATAAATTTTGATACCAAGGTAAACATCCTTCATTGGGGAGAGGGAAGTTCCCTTACTAAAATATATAATTAGGTAGTGAGCTTGTTGATATCAAGCACTAAGCATGATGTCTAATGAACTTTTATAAAAGGATGCCTAATGGCTCTTTTGTCTACAAAAGGAGGCTAAGGGGCTGATCTATTTACTGATAGTAAACCTTCAGGTGTTGTGCGATCCAGGCATAGGGGAGGCGATTCCCCTCTGAATCGGCCAGGTAATGAGTCCCTCCTTTGAGAGTCCCCACAATGTGGAAAGGACCATCCCAGTTTGGAGAGAGTTTGCCCTTCCCCTCTCTTTTGTTGATGACATTTAGGTTCTGGATACCCAATCTCATTTTCGTAAGGATCTAGTTCTGACTTTGAAATTAAAGTATTGGGCAGCCTTCCTTTGTTGGGCAGTTATTCTTATCGAAGCCTCTTCCTTGAGTCCTTCAAGAAAATCTAATTGCACTAAAATGTCTTCACTATTTCGAGTTAAGTTATAACATTGTACCCTTGTATATGGCATTCCTATTTCCACAGGCATCACAGCTTCTATCCCAAAGGTGAGGGCAAAGGGTGTCTCCCCTGTAGAACACCAGGGCGTTGTCCTGTATGACCAAAGGACATTAGGCAATTCTTCAACCCAATTGGTATTGGCTCCTTCTAACTTCTTTTTTAAACCTTGCAATATGGCTCTGTTGAAAACTTTTGCTAGGCTGTTCGTCTGGGGGTGTGAAACAGAGCTAAACCAATTATCGATCTTTAAACTAGAGGTGAACTCTATGAACTTCTCACAATCAAATTGCTTTCCATTGTCAGAGATTAAAATTTTAGGGACACCAAAGTGGCAGACAACCTCCTTTCATAGGAAATTTATGACTTTCTAGGCAGTAATAGTGGCTAGTGCTTCAACTTCAACCCACTTAGCGAAATAATCCACCGCCAAAATCACAAATCATTTTTGTTCGGTTGCTAGTAGAAAAGGACCCAAGATGTCTACTCCCCATTAGGCGAAAGGCCATGGGACTGGAATGGCACTCATCTCATTAGGAGGTGCGTGTGTAAGGTTGGCGAACCGTTGGCAGGCATCACACCTTTTGACAAGATCACCTATGTCCCTCTGCATCGTGGGCCTGAAATACCCTTGTCTGGTTAATGCATTTGATAAGGATCGCCCAACTGTGTGTGTGCCACAAACCCCTTCATGGACCTCTTTCATAGCATAGTATGCTTCCGTGGGTGTCAAGCATCGTAGCAATGACATATGAAATCCCCTCTTTTATAGCTTTCCCGCTGGCATGATGAAGCGAGACACTCTGAGAGAGAGTTTAAGGGCTTCATTTCTGTCAGGGGGAGTTCCCCTGTCTCTAAATATTTCACAATCAGATCCATCCAATAAGTTTCAGTGTTGCATAGGAATACTTCATAAGAATGGGCTATGCTTGGCATGTTGATGATTTCTGCTCTTACTTTTAGGGGTAAAAATTCTATCTGGGAGGTAGCCATTTTGCTAAGGAGGTCTACCTAACTATTCTCCCCTCAAGGTATTCTGATAATACAGGTAGGTATTTGTCGTTCTTCATACTTCCTTAAAATTTCTTTAACCTTCTGGAGATAACTTGATTAACTTGATTAACTTCCTCATGGTTTCATCTTTGGCTTTAAATGTTCCATTAACTTGATTCACCACTAATTGAGAATCGGTGTGAACCTTCAAATCAGACACTCCCATAGCTTCAGCTAGGAGGAGCCCTTTTATCACTGCTTCATATTTGGAGACATTGTTGGAAGTTGGGAAGGAGAATTTTAGTGCAAATTCCACAATAAACCCTTAAGGGCCTTCTATGATAATTCCAGCCCCTCCTCCAAGTGAGCTTCAAGATCCATCGACATACAGATTCAATTTATAAGTACAGTGAGATGAAGTACCTGGATCAGCAAATGTTTCAACTGTTTTCTTTCCACTTTCATTTTTGGTTGTGTATTTCTCATTAAAACAATATTTAGTGATAAAGTCTGCCAAACTTTTAGCTTTAATGGCTTGTTTGGGTTCATATTTCAGCCCGTAATCGCCTATCTCTACGGCCCATATCAACATTCTTCCTTTAATGGAGGGTCTTTACAGAGCATGCTTGAGTGGGGTGTTAGTCCGGAATATCCCCTGATGACCCAAAAGGTAAACCCTGAATTTTCTCACAGCCGTTAGGCCAATTTCTCTATTTTAGAGTAATTCAGCTCTGCTCCTTTCAGTACCCTACTGACGTAATATATTGGTTTCTGAATATGATTTTCTTCTCTTGCCAATACCGCACTTACTGCTTGGTCAGAAGTAGAAACATAGATGAATATATCCTCTCCCTGGACAGGGCAACTCAAGACTTGTGGAGATTGTAAATATTCTTTAAGCTCTCTAAGGGCCTTTTCGCAGGCATCCGTCCATGCGAATGTTGAAGACTTCCTCAATCTTTTGAAAAAGGGCAAGCACTTCTCAGTAAATTTCGATATGAAGCGATGAAGAGCCTCTATTCTCCCAGTCAGTCTTTGAATGTCTTTGGGACTTGACAGAGAAGGAATTTTCAGTATGGCTCATATCTTCTCTGGATTGGGTTATATTCCCCTGTCGCTCACCATATAACCCAGAAATTTTCCCCTATGATGAAAAAATAACATTTTTCGAGGTTTAACTTCATCCCGTAATGATCTAGCACATTGAAGACCTCCTTCAAACCCTGTAAATCCTACTCAAAGCTCTTGTTCTTAACAATCATATCATCTACATAAGCTTTTAGGTTTCTTCCCAATTGGTCTTTAAAAATCTTATTGACAAGGCATTGGTAAGTGGCTCTTGCATTTTTTAGGACGAATAGCATGGCCTTATAGCTGTAAGTCCCTTTCTCAGTGATAAAACCAGTCTTCTCCTTATTTGCCTTGTTTATAGGAATCTAATGGTATCTAGACAGGGCGTCCACCGATGTGAGGAATTTAAATCCTGAAGTTGCATCAACCAATTTATCTATGGAGGGCGAAGGGAAGCAATCTTTAGGACAAGCCTTATTTAAATTAGTAAAGTCTATACACAACCTCCATTTTTTGCTCCCCTTTCTTACAAGCATGACATGGGCCAGCCATGTGGGGTAGGTCACCTTTCTAATAAATCTAGCCTCAATAAGTTTGTCTATCTCTCTGTCTATAGCCTCAAATTTATGCTGGGGAAAGAAGTGTTTCCTTTGTTGTACGGGCGATATGTTGGAGTCTATGTTAAGCTTATGATTCATCACTTCTAGGCATATGCCCGACATCTCGCTTGATTTGAAGGCAAAAGTTGATGCATGCTTTCTAAGGAATTCTTCTACAAGGACCTTCTACTCTGGAGTCAGATAGGTATTCACCTTAGTACACCTATCTGGATAGTCAGGGGTAAGTTTGTAAGTTTCCAATTTGCCTACTGGTTCAATACATTGATTGACGCCTCCTTCAACATCAAGCTCCTGGTAAAGAAATACTTCCTTGTCCACTAGTGCCTATAAGGAGACAGAGTGGCAATACTTGGCTTCCTTCTGTCTTCCCCTAATGGTGATAGGACCGTCCTCCGAGGGCATTTTCATACACAAATACCTTATACAAGTAATGGCACATAAGTCATATAGGATGGGTCTTCCGATGATTACATTATAAGCTGTAGAGACTTTGGCCACAATAAATTCTGCCATTATTGTTCTTCGTTTGACAATGTGCCCTTCTTTTGATGTTTGTCCTAAAGTAATGGGCAATATTATCTTCCCTTCAATTGGAATTGGAATGTCTTTTATCCCCTTCAGATTAGAATGCACTAGTTTGAGGTAATCTTCCCAAATCCCTTTTTTTTTGAAAACTCCATATGGTAGTAGGTTTATAGAACTGCCATCATCAACCAACACTCTTTCAACCCTAAAATCATTGATTACGACCATCACTACCATGGCATTTGCATGTGGGGTCTTCATTCCTTTTGCATTTTTTGGGCCGAAGGTGATCACACACATGTGAGGAACATTATCTTCTTTCCTTTTAAGGCTTCTTCTAGAATCTTCTTTCTTTCCTCCTGATCTTTCTAGGATACCTGGGGATAGATGTCTTGCCACTAAATGTATGACACCTCCACCTCCTGTGTTCGAGGAGGACATTGGTTGTTTGTCTTTTAGGGCCTTGGAGGCACTAGCCTTTCTTTCTGAGATTGGTGGCTTAAACAGATTTTCCCCCTGTAGAATAAAGCTTCTCAAATGACCTTGCTAGATTAGCCTCTCTATCTCTTTTTTCAACTGATGGCATTCATTAGTATTGTGCCCAACTGATCGGTGAAAGTGACAATACTTTATTTTATTATGGTTTCTAATATTAGTGGGCATATCCCTCGGCCACCAAATGTACTCATTGTCTATAATATTCATCAAAATCTCGTGTCGCATGGCATTAAGAGGAGCTAAATTTTCCTCTTAAGGGGGAGTGAGAGGTCTCTTGAAGGTTCTTTGGGGAGGCTTAGTGGAGTGGGCGTTCATACTTCTTCTAGCTCTTTTTGTAAAAGAATTCTCTTCTTGTTGTTGGTTCCTTTTTTATGCAAACTTGCTGGTCTAAAAGGCATCATCTTGTTTGATGTACTTCTCAGCTCATTCCATGAGTGCTGTTAAATAAGTTGGTTCATTCTTTGATAAAGAACTGAAGAATGGCGAACTGTTAGTCCCCTTCTTGATGGCTTCGATGGCCTTAGAGTGATTCAAATGGGGAATTTTCAAAGCCTCCATATTGAACCTCGCTATATATTCTTGGAAACTCTCTCCTCTATTTTGTACAATTGTCTCCAGGTAAGATGTTTCCCTTTCAGCGGGTATGCTCGACATAAATCTACTAACGAACTGCCTACAGAAATCTCCAAAGGAATATATGGTATTTAGCACAAGGTGATTAAACTAGGATTCAGCAGCTCCCACAAAGGTGGTTGGAAACATTTTGCATAAGATTGCATCTAAACAGGTATAAAACTCCACAATGGTCTTGAACTTCATCACATGATCTCTCGGGTTAGTGGTACCATTATAGGTTGGTACACTAGGCAGCTTGAACTTACTAGGCATAGGCTCTTTTTGTATGTATTCAAAAAAAGGTGACGAATGGTCTACAACAGGATTTACCAATGGGGCTTTACCCGCTTGAGCTTTTTTCCAGTCCATGAATTCCTTCACATCTCTCTCCCACTCATCAGTGTGGTGCAAGTGATCCAAACTTTCTCTCCTTCCTCCGGCACACTCTCTCATCTATTCTCTGAAGCCAGCCCCTCTATCACTCCCTCGAACACTTCCTCTTTGTTCATTACGAGAACAGGTTCTCAAACCCCTTTCAAATTTAACTACTTCACAAGAACGTTCTACATTCCTGTTTTGGACTTCAGGAGAGTGGACCTCCCTTTCTCTCACATTTTATCGATTCATGGGGGATCCAAAATTAGTTTGTTAGGTGGTCTGCTCTCCCTCTCATAGGAGACATTTTTTCTAATGACTTTAGGAGTCTGGACGTAAGGGTCTATAGTGGCTACTTTCCCTTGATCTTGCTGCTTATGCTCTTCAGAAATGTAGTACACTTTCGTCATCCGATCGTGGAGAAAATTCACGTTAACTTCAATTGTTCTGGGCGGAATAGACCCAGATGCTATTACTTCTTTACCATCTCTTTCGTCGCCTCTTCCATCTCTTTTTCTATTGGAAGTGTTCGATCCCGCCATATTGATTCCTTCAGGTCAACTCCCTTATCACTCCAATTGATAATTTAAAATGAAAGAAGGATAGCTCCCCTGATTCAGACAATTACCCTCCCCATAAACGGCGCCAAATGATGGTTCTTGTACCTCTAGGTCTCAGCAATAGCATTGAATCAGTCAAAGTTAGACCCTGCAACACACAACAAGCTAAGATAAGGGAGGGCTTAGTTTGCCCAAAGCCCCTCCGATGGTAAAGTTAGTGAAAGGTGAGCTTATCTCCGGTTAGAACTTTGAGAAGAAAAAAAAAAGAATACCTTGTGTGCATGGTCTCCTGGCCTTTTCATGCATGAACGTGTGTGGTCCGTACAAAGGACATGTCACGTGAAGGTTGTTGAGGGGGGGAGACAGGTGTCATGGAGCAGTTGGTTGTAGGTCTCCCATAAGAGGAGTTGGTGTCAGTAAAAGTAGATACTTTAGTGGCTAGGACAATGATGCAACTAAGAGGAGATATGACTAGCGAGTATGCCAGCTAAAAGCATGGGCGGCATTTGATGTGATAGACGTGTTGGTACAAATCTCGGCTAGGAGGAAGAGTAGACAAGGGGAGTGTCTCCTCCATGTGTGAGGGGTTCAAAGAGGAGACAAGCTTGGCTAACATGGTATCCCTGTGATTGATTTCTCAAATGAGAGTGGTATCCTACGTGGCAGTCAAATAATCAAAGTAGCCTATGTGTCAAGTATGAGACTACCACGTTCCACGTGTCTTCTGTGGATTGGGCGGAGATTTATGATGCATCATCACTTAGAAAAACCATTTTTCAATATATATATATATATATATATACTAGTAAACAACCACGTGCTTCGCATGTGAGTAAAAATTTTAGACTCGTGATAGTAAATAAATTATTAATTAAATATATATTTTGACATTACTATTATTACTATTACTACTACTAGTATTACTAAATAAAAGTTTTAAAAAAATAAAAATGTTATTTATTTATATGATAATTTGATGTTAACTTAATATAGTTATGATTTATTGAAATTTTTTATAAATATTTTATTTAAATAATTATATGATATTTCTTTAATATTTTTTATAATTAATATTTCTTTCAACTCTATAAGTAATTTATATAAAACATATTATGGTCATAACTAATCATAAGATAATAAAATATTTTTAATTATTTTCTTAATAAAAAATTAAA
>CATIWM010273228.1:0-15928 GCA_949671775.1 Mallotus repandus
ACAAACTCAATGTGTTTTGGACGCTAAAACCTTGCAACTAGGAAGGGATGAAAGATTTCAACATTATTTCTTAACTTGATCCCACCCCACATAATTCCATTGTTACCTCTTTGATAACAAAATGAAAATGCTTTACACTATCCATTTGAATGTACTAATAAGATTAGTTAGCCAAAAGCCATATTTTAGTTCTTGACTTGTTAGCCAAAAGCCATATTTTAGTTCTTGACTTGTATAGTTCTATTCCGAACAGTTCAGTTCTTATTCAACCTCATGTTGTTCATCAGAATTTTTAGAAGATCTTGACTATTATTTCTTATTTCCATAGTTAAAACTTTAATATTAACAATTTGATTTTTTTGTCAAATAGTGAAGGCATGTTTTGGAGTCTATTATTCGATGTGCTTATTGAGGTAAAAAAAAAACACAAAACTTGACTTCACTATTTCACAAAACAACCAAATTGTTAATGTCAAATGTACCCAGTAAAGATTTAACCATGGATAGAGGAAATAAAAGACACTAGATCTTCAAGAAGAAAGAAAGTAAAAAAAAAAAAATTATTAGGAGTAGAAGGGAAAGTATGCTGAGTTAAGAACTAAAACATGGCTTTTGAATATTCATGATAATAATAGTAGATTTCTTAGATATAGTAGAAATAGCGCTGTACATTTGTCACTTAGACGTCAGAAGGTATATGTATTAACTATTAGCCTTTTATGAATTGCTTTATTTCTACATTTTTTTAATTTACATCTAAAGGCCAAGTGATAGAAAAGTCATACATAGTTAAACATAAATATGTACTTCAACTACCACTATTATTATTAGAGTTACTCTAACTACCCCTATTCAACAACTAAGAACTTGGATTATAATTTGTTATACTTCTTCACACTCTTTTTTTTAATGTAGACTTTACTTTCTGTTTCTTTTCATTTTTCCATTCTTGAGCCACTTTACCTCTGGTTCATCTTCCACATTCACAAGTGAGCTATGACAATACCTAGTAGAGGATAAGGAAGCGGAGCTGCACCACCTCCACAACCAAACCTATATTGAGAAACTTTTGTGAAATACAACTACGATGGTAATGAAATGGGTGTTATTACTAATAGACAAACTCAATGTGTTTTGGGCGCTAACACCTTACAGCTAGGAAGGGATGAAAGATTTCAAAATTATTTTTTCGCTTAATCCTACCCCACATAATTACATTATTACCTCTTTGATAGTAAAATAAATTTGGTTTACACCAACCATTTGAATGTAGTTTTAAGATTTGTTAGCCAAAAGCCTTGTTTTACTTTTTGACCTGTATACTTCTACTCCCAACAATTCAGTTCCTATTCAACCTCTCTTTGTTCATCAAGATTTTTAGAAGATTGTGTCCTTTATTTCATATCTCCATAGTCAAAACTTTAATATTAACAATTTGATTGTTTTGTCAAATAGTAAAGTAAAGTTTTGGAGTCTCTTATTTGATGAGCCTACTGAGGTAAAAAATATACACAAAACTTGACTTCACTATTTCTCAAAACATCCAAATTATTAATGTCAAATGTACATGATAAAGATTTGACTGTGGACATAAGAAATAAAAGACACTATATCTTTTGTGATCTTCTCAAAATCTTGATGAAGAAAGTAAGTTCGAATAAAAAATAAATTATTAAGAGTAGAAGGAAAAGTATACTGATTTAAGAACTAAAACTTAGCTTTTGAATGTTCTTGACAATAATAGTAGACTTCTTAGACATATAAGAAAAAATGTTGTGCATTAGTCACCTAGAGGTCAGAAAGTATATGCATTAAATATTAGCCTTTTATGAATTGTGTTTTTTTACTTTTTTTAATTACATCTAAAGGCCAAGAGATTAAGAAGTCGTACATATTTAAACATAAATAGGCACTTTAACTAAAACTATTGTTGTTAGAGTCACTCCAACTACCCTTATTCAACAACTAAGTACTTGGATTACAATTTATTCTACTTCTCCACACTCAGTTTTTTATTTATTTTTACATGGACTTCACTTTATGTTTCTTTTTTTTCCCTTTCTTGAGCTACTTCACCTCTACTACTTCTTCCTCATTCACAAGTGAGCTATGACCATATCTTGTAGGGGCCAAGGAAGTGGAGCTGCACCACCTCCACAACCAAGCCTATATTGAGAGGTTTTTGTCAAATACATCTACAATGGTAATGAAACATGTGTTATTACTAATACACAAATTGAATGTGTTTTGGACACTAACACCTTGCAACTAGAAAGGGATGAAAGATTTCAACATTATTTTTTCACTTCATCTCACTCCACATAATTACATTGTTACCTATTGGATAACAAAATAAAAATGTTTTACACCAGCCATTTGAATGTAGTTTTAAGATTAGTTAGCCAAAAACCCTATTTTAGTTCTTGACTTATATACTTCTATTCCCAACAATTCAGTTCCTATTCAACCTCACTTTGTTCATCAAGATTTTTAGAAGATCGTGTCCTTTATTTCTTTTATCCACAGTAAAAACTTTAATATTAGCAATTTGATTATTTTGTCAAATAGTGATTTTAAGTTTTGGAGTCTATTATTCGATGAGCCTACTGAGGTTAAGGAAATACAAAAAACTTGACTTGACTACTTCACGAAATATGCAAAATTTTAATGTCAAATGTACTTAGTAAAGTTTTGACCATGGACATAATAAATAAAAGACACTAGATCATTTATGATCTTCTCAAAATCTTCATGAAGAAAGTAAGTTCGAATAAAAACTAAATTATTAGGACTAGAAGGAAAAGTATACTGAGTTAAGAACTAAAACATGGCTTTTGAATGTTCATCACAATAACAGTAGACTTATTAGATATAGTAGAAATATTGTTGTGCATTTGTCACCTGGACGTCAGAAAGTATATGCATTAAATATTAGCCTTTTTTGAATTTCTTTATTTTTACATTTTTTTATTTACATTTAAAGGCCAAGAGATCACGAAGTCGTAGATAGTTGAACATCAATAGGCACTACAACTACCATTATTATTATTAGAGTCACTGCAACTACCCATATTCAACAACTAAGTACTTGGATTATAATTTATTCTACTTCTCCAAACTCAGTTTTTTATTTTTTTCTGTGTAGACTTTACTTTTTGTTTCTTTTTTTCCTTGGCTGAGCTACTTCACCTCTGATACTTCTTCCTCATTCATAAGTGAGCTTTCACAATAACTAGTAGAGGCCAAGGAACTGAAGCTGCACCATCTCTAGAACCAAACCTATATGGAGAAGTTTTTATCAAACACATCTACAATGGTAATGAAACGAGTTTTATTACTAATACACACACTCGACATGTTTTGGATTCTGACACCTTACAACTAGGAAGGGATGAAAGATGTCAACATTATTTTTTTGCTTAATCCCACCCCACATAATTACGTTGTTACCACTTAGATAACAAAATAAAAATGTTTTACACCAGCCATTTCAATGTAGTTTTAAGATTAGTTAGCCAAAAGCCCTATTTTACTTATTGAGTTGTATATTTCCACTCCCAACAATTCAATTCCTATTCAACCTCACTTTGTTCATCAAGATTTTTAGAAAATTGTGTCTTTTATTTCTTATTTCCATAGTCAAAACTTTAATATTAACATTTTGATTGTTTTGTCAAATAATGAAGTCAAGTTTTGGAGTCTTGTATTCGATGAGCCTACTAAGGTTAAATAAACTACATAAAACTTCACTTCACTTCTATTTCATAAAACAACCAAATTGTTAGTGTCAAATGTACCCAGTAAAGATTTGACCATGGACATAAGAAATAAAAGACACTATATCTTTTGTGATCTTCTCAAAATCTTGATGAAGAAAGTAAGTTCAATTAAAAACTAAATTATTCAGAGTAGAAGGAAAAGTATACAGATTTAAGAACTAAAACTTGGCTTTTGAATGTTCATGACAATAATAGTAGACTTTTTAGACATATTAGAAAAATTGTTGTGCTTTAGTCACCTAGAGGTCAGAAAGTATATGCATTAAATATTAGCCTTTTATGAGTTGTGGTTTTTTACTTTTTTTAATTACATCTAAAGGCCAAGAGATTAAGAAGTCATACATATTTAAACATAATTAGGCACTTTAACTATGACTATTGTTATTAGAGTCACTCCAACTACCCTTATTCAATAACTAAGTATTTGGATTATAATTTATTCTACTTCTCCACATTTAGCTTTTTATTTTTTTCTATGTAGACTCTGCCTTATGTTTCTTTTTTTACCTTTCCTGAGCTACTTCACCTTTGGTATGTCTTCCTCATTGGCAAGTGAGCTATGACAAAATCTAGCAGAGGACAAGGAATTGGAGTAGCACCACCTCCACAACCAAGCCTATATTGAGAAGTTTTTGTAATATACAACTACGATGTTAATGAAACGGGTGTTATTACTAATACATAAACTTAATGTCTTTTGGACGCTAACACCTTGCAACTACGAATGGACTAAAGATTTCAATATTATTTTTTTGCTTGATCCCACCCCATATAATTGCATTGTCACCTCTTGGATAACAAAATAATTTTTTTTTTACACCAACCATTTGAATGTAGTTTTAAGATTTGTTAGCCAAAAGCACTACTTTAGTTCTTGACTTGTATACTTCTACTCCTAACAATTCAATTCATATTCAACGTCACTTTGTCCATCAAGATGTTTAGAAGATCGTGTCTTTTATTTCTTATTTTCATAGTCAAAACTTTAATATTAACAATTTGATTTTTTTGTGAAATAGTGATGTCAGGTTTTGGAGTCTCTTATTCGATGAGTATACTGAGGTTAAAAAAATGCTCAAAACTTGACTTGATTATTTCACAAAATAACAAGATTGTTAATGTTAAACGTACCTAGTGACGATTTGACCATGGATGTAAGAAATAAATGAAACTATATCTTTTATGATATTCTCAAAATCTTCATGTAGAAAGTAAGTTCGAATAAAAACTATATTATTGGGAGTGGAAGGAAAACTATATTGAGTTAAGAACTAAAACATGGCTTTTGAATTTTCATGACAATAAGAATAGACTTCTTAGATATAGGAGGAATATTACTGTGCATTTGTCACCTGGAGGTCAGAAGGTATATGCATTAAATATTAGCTTTTTATGGATTGCTTTATTTTTACATTTTTTTTACTTACATCTAAAGGCCAAGAGATCAAGAAGTTGCACATAGTTGAACATAAATAGGCACTTCAACTGCAACTATTGTTATTAGAGTCACTCCAACTACCCCTATTGAATAACTATGTACTTGGATTATAATTTAAGCTACTTTTTGACACTGAGCTTTTTATTTTTTTTCTATGTAGACTTTACTTTCTTTTTCTTTTTTTTTCCTTTCTTGAGCTACTTCACCTCTAGTACTTCTTCCTCATTCACAAGTGAGCTATGACAATATCTAGCAGATGATAAGGAAGTGGAGCTGCACCACCTCCATAACCAAGCCTATATTGAGAAGTTTTTGTCAAATACAACTGCGATGGTAATGAAACGGGTGTTATTACTAATACAAAAACTCAATGTGTTTTAGATGCTAACACCTTGCAACTAGGAAGGGATGAAATATTTTTAGATTATTTTTTCTCTTGATCCCACCCTACATAATTACATTATTACCTATAGGATAACAAAATAAAAATGTTTTACACCAACCATTTGAATGTAGTTTTAAGATGAGTTAGGGAAACGCCCTGTTTTAGTTTATGACTTGTATACTTCTACTCCCAACAATGCAGTTCCTATTCAACCACACTTTGTTCATCAAGATTTTTACAAGATCATGTCATTTTTTTTCTTATTTCGATAGTCGAAACTTTAACATTAACAATTTGATTATTTTGTCAAATAGTGAAGTTAAGTTTTGGAGTCTCTTATTCGATAAGCATACTGAGGTAAGAAAAATACACAAAATTTGACTTCAGTATTTCACAAAACCACCAAATTATCAATGCCAATTGTACCCAGTGAAGATTTGACTATGGACATAAGAAATAAAAGATAGTAGATCTTTTGTGATCTTCTCAAAATCTTCATGTAGAAAGTAAGTTTGAATAAAAACTAAATTATTGGGATTGGAAGGAAAACTATATTGAGTTAAGAACTAAATCATGGCTTTTGAATGTTCATGACAATAATAATAGACTTCTTAGATATAGTAGAAATATTACTACGCATTTGTCACCTGGAGGTCAAAAGGTATATGCATTAAATATTAGCATTTTATGGATTGCTTTATTTTTACATTGTTTTTACTAACATCTAAAGGCCAAGAGATAAAGAAGTCACCCATAGTTGAACATAAATAGGTTCTTCAACTACCACTATTGTTATTAGAGTCACTCCAACTACCCCTATTCAACAACTAAGTACTTAGATTATAATTTATTCTACTTCTCGACACTGAGCTTTTTATTTTTTTTCTATGTAGAGTTTACTTTCTTATTCTTTTTTCCCTTTCTTGAGCTACTTCACCTCTAGTACTTCTTCCTCATTAATAAGTGAGCTATGATAATATCCAGCGGAAGACAAGGAAGTAAAGCTGTACCACATCCACAACCAAGCCTATATTGAGAAGTTTTACATAAATAGGCACTTCAACTACCACTATTATTATTAGAATCACTCCAACTGCCCCTATTCAAAAACTAAGTACTTGGATTATAATTTATTCTACTTCTCCATATTCAGGTTTTTTTTATTTTTTTATGTAGACTTTACTTTCTGTTTCTTTTTTTCCTTTCTTGAGCTACTTAACCTCTGGTAGTTCTTCCTCATTCACACGTGAGCTATGTCAATATCCCATAGAGGACAAGGAAATGGAGTTGCACCACCTCCACAACCAAGCCTACATTGAGAAGATTTTGACAAATACAACTACGATAAAAATGAAACGAGTGTTATTACTAATACACAAACTCAATGTGTTTGGGTTGCTAACACCTTGCAACTAGGAAGGGATGAAACATTTCATCATTATTTTTTTGCTTGATCTCACCCCACATAATGACATTGTTACCTCTTGGATAAGAAATAAATATGTTTTATACCAACCATTTGAATGTAGTTTTAAGATTAGTTAGCCAAAAGCCATGCTTTAGTTCTTGACTTGTATACTTCCACTCAACCCCACATTATTCATGAATATTTTTAGAAGATCGTGTCTTTTATTTCTTATTTCCATATTCAAAGCTTTGATACTAATAATTTGATTGTTTTGTCAAATAGTGAAGTCAAGTTTTGGAGTCTCTTATTAAGTAAGGCTATTGAAGTAAAAAAAAATACATAAAACCTGACTTCATTATTCCACAAAACAACTAAATTATTAATGTTAAATGCTCCCAGCGAAGATTTGACCATGGACATAAGAAGTAAGAGACACTAGATCTTTTATGATCTTCTCAAAATCTTCATGAAGAAAGTAAGTTCGAATAAAAATTAAATTATTCGGAGTAGAAGGAAAAGTATATTGAGTTAAGAACTAAAACATGGCTTTCAAATGTTCATTACAATAATAGTAGACTTCTTAGATCTAGTAGAAACATCACTGTGCAATTGTCACCTGGAGGTTAAAACGTCTATGCACTAAAAATTAGCCTTTTATGAATTGCTTTATTTTTATAATTTTTTATTTAATCTAAAGGCCAAGAGATAAGGAAGTCATACATAGTTGAACATAAATAGGCACTTCAACTACCACTATTGTTATTAGAGTCACTCTAACTACCCCTATTCAACAATTAAGTACTTGGATTATAATTTATTATACTTCTCCACACTCAAATTTTTATTTTTTTCTTTGTAGACTTTACTTTCTGTTTCCTTTTTTTCCTTTCTTGAGCTACTATACCTCTAGTACTTCTTCCTCATTGACATGGGAGGTATCATAATATCCAGTAGAGGACAAGGAAATGGAGCTGCACTACCTCCACAACCAAGCCTATATTAAGAAGTTTTTGTCAAATGCAATTACGATGGTAATGAAACAAGTGTTATTACTGATACACAAACTCAATATGTTTTGGATGCTAACACCTTGTAACTAGGAAGGGATGAAAGATTTCAGCATTATTTTTTTGCTTGATCACACCCCACATAATTACATTGCTACCTCTTGGATAACAAAGTAAAAAAATTTTACACTAACCATTTGAATGTGATTTCAAGATTGGTTATCCAAAAGCCCTGTTTTAGTTCTTAACTTGTATACTTCTACTAACAACAATTCAGTTCCTATTAAACCTCACTTTAATCATCAAGGTTTTTTGAAGTTCTTATCTTTTATTTCTTATTTCAATTGTCAAAACTTCAATATTAACAATTTGATTGTTTTGTCAAATAGTGAAGTCAAGTTTTGGAGTCTCTTATTCGATAAGCCTACTAATTTCAAAAAAGTACACAAAACTTGAGTTTATTATATCACAAAACAACCAAATTGTTAATGTCAAATGTACCCAATGAAGATTTAACTATGGACATAAGAAATAAAAGACAGTCGATCGTTTAAGATCTTCTCAAAATATTGATGAAGAAAGTAAGATCGAATAAAAATTAAATTATTTGGAGTAGAAGGAAAAGTACACCAAGTTAAGAACTAAAACATGTCTTTTGAATGTTCATGACAATGATAGTAGACTTCTTAGATATAGTAGAAACATCGTTGTGCAATTGTCGCCTGGAGGTTAGAAGGTCTATGCACTAAAAATTAGCCTTTTATGAATTACTTTATTTTTATAATTTTTTTATTTACATCTAAAGGCCAAGAGATTAAGAAGTCGTACATAGTTCAACATAAATAGGCACTTCAACTACCACTATTGTTATTAGAGTCACTCCGACTACCCTTATTCAATAACTAATACTTGGATTATAATTTATTATACTTCTCCACAGTTAACTTTATTTTTTTTTCTATGTAGACTTTACTTTCTGTTTCTTCTTTTTTTCCTTTGCTGAGCTACTGCACGTCTGGCACTTCTTCCTCATTAACATGTAAGCTATGACAATATCTAGCAGACAACAAGGAAAAGGAGCTGCACCACCTCCACAACCAGGCCTATATTGAGAAGTTTTTGTTAAATACAACTATGATGGTAATGAAATAGGTGTTATTACTAATACACAAACTCAATGTGTTTTGGACGCTAACACCTTGCAACTAGGAAGGGATGAAAGATTTCAACATTATTTTTTTGCTTGATCACGCCCCACATAATTACATTGTTACCTCTTAGGACAAAAAGTAAAAATGTTTTACACCAAGCATTTGAATGTGACTTTAAGATTGGTTAGCCAAAAGCCCTGTTTTAGTTCTTGACTTGTATACTTCTACTCACAATAATTCAATTCCTATTCAACCTCACTTTAATCATCAAGGTTTTTGGAAGATCTTATCTTTTATTTCTTTTTTCAATAGTCAAACCATTAATATTAACAATTTGAATGTTTTGTCAAATATTGAAGTTAATTTTTGGAGTCTCTTATTCGATAAGCCAACTGATTACAAAAAAATACACAAAACTTGAGTTTACTATTTCGCAAAATAATTAAATTGTTATTGTCAAATGTACCCAATGAAGAGTTGACCATGGAGATAAGAAATAAACGACACTAGATCTTTTATGATATTCTCAAACTTTTCATGAAGAAAGTAAGTTCGAATAAAAATTAAATTACTGGGAGTTGAAGTAAAAGTATACTGAGTTAAGAACTAAAACATGGCTTTTGAATGTTCATGACTATAATAGTAAACTTCTTAGATATAGTAGAAATATAGTTGTGCAATTGTCACCTGGAGGTTAGAAGGTCTATGCACTAAATATTAGCCTTTTATGAATTGCTTTATTTTTACAATTGTTTTATTTACATCTAAATGCCAAGCGACCAAGAAGTCGTACATAAATAGGCACTTTAACTACCGCTATTAGTATTAGAGTCACTCCGACTATGCCTATTTAAGAACTAAGTACTTGGATTATAATTTATCATACTTCTCCACACTCAGCTTTTTATTTTTTTCTATGTAGACTTTACTTTATGTTTCTTTTTTTTTTCCTTTCATGGGCTACTGGACCTCTGGTGCTTCTTCCTTATAAACATGTAAGGTATTCCAATATACAACAGAGGACAAGGAAACATAGTTGCACCACCTCCACAACAAAGCTTATATTGAGAAGTTTTTGTGAAATACAACTACGGTGGTAATGAAATGGGTGTTATTACTAATACACAAACTCAATGTGTTTTGGATGCTTACACCTTGCAACTAGCAAGGGATGAAAGATTTCAACATTATTTTTTTGCTTGATCACACCCCACATAATTACATTGTTACCACTTGGATAAAAATGTAAAAATGTTTTACACCAACCATTTGAATGCGATTTTAAGATTGGTTAGCCAAAAGCCTTGTTTTAGTTCTTGACTTGTATACTTCTACTCACAACAATTCAGTTCCTATTCAACCTCACTTGAATCATCAAGGTTTTATGAAGATCGTGTCTTTTATTTCTTATATCCGTAGTTAAAACTTTAATATTAATAATTTGATGGTTTTGTCAAATAGTGAAGTCAAGTTTGGAGTCTCTTATTCGATAAGCTTACTGATTTCAAAAAAATACACAAAACTTGAGTTCACTATTTCACAAAACAACAAAATTGTTAATGTCATATGTACCAGGTGAAGATTTGACCATAGACATAAGAAATAAAAGACACTAGATCTTTTATGATCTTCTCAAAATCTTCATGATGAAAGCAAGTTCGAATAAAAATTGAATTATTGAGTGTAGAAAGAAAAGTATACTGAGTTAAGAACTAAAACATGACTTTTGAATGTTCATGACAATAATAGTGGACTTCTTAGATATAGTAGAAATATCATTGTGTAATTGTGACCTGGAGGTTAGAAGGTCTATGCATTAAAGATTAGCCTTTTATGAATTGCTTTATTTTTACAATTTTTTTTATTTACATCTAAAGGCCAAGAAATCATGAAGTCGTACATAGTTGAACATAAATATGCACTTCAACTACCACTATAGTTATTAGAGTCACTCCGACTACCCCTATTCAACAACTAAGTACTTGGATAATAATTTATTATACTTCTCCACACTCAGCTTTTTATTTTTCTTATGTAGACTTTACTTTTTGTTTCTTTTTTTTCCCTTTCCTAAGCTGCTGCACCTCTGATACTTCTTCCTGATTAACATGGGTGCTATGACAATATCTAACAGAGGACAAGGAAATGGAGCTGCACCACCTCAACATCCAAGCCTATATTAAGAAGTTTTTGTCAAATACAACTACAATGGTAATGAAACGGGTGTTATTACTAATATAAAAACTCAATGTGTTTTGGATGCTTACACCTTGAACTAGGAAGGGATAAAAGATTTCAACATTATTTTTTTGCTCGATCACACCCCACATAATTACATTGTTACCTCTTGGATAATAAAGTAAAAAAGTTTTACACCAACCATTTGAATGTGATTTTAAGATTGGTTAGCCAAAAGCCCTGTTTTAGTTCTTGACTTGTATATTTGTACTCACAACAATTCAGTTCCTATTCAACCTCACTTTAATTATCAAGGTTTTTGGAAGATCCTGTCTTTTATTTCTTATTTCCAAAGTCAAAACTTTAATCTTAACAATTTGATTGTTTTGTCAAATAGTGAAGTCAAGTTTTGGAGTCTCTTATTCGACAAGTCTACTGATTTTAAAAAAATACACAAAACTAAACTTTACTATTTCACAAAACAACAAAATTATTAATGTCATATGTACCTAGTGAAGATTTGACCATGGACATAAGAAATAAAAGACACTAGATCTTTTATGATCTTCTCAAAATCTTAATGAAGAAAGTAAGTTTAAATAAAAATTAAAGTATTGGGAGTAGAAAGAAAAGTATATTGAGTTAGAAACTAAAACATGACTTTTGAATGTTCATGACAATAATAGTAGACTTTTTAGATATAGTAGAAATATCGTTGTGGAATTGTCACCTGGAGGTTAGAAGGTCTATGGACTAAAAATTAGCCTTTTATGAATTGCTTTATTTTTACAATTTTTTTATTTACATCTAAAGGCCAAGAGATCAAGAAGTCGTACATAGTTGAACAAAAATTGGCACTTCAACTACCACTATTGTTATTAGAGTCACTTTGACTACCCCTATTCAGCAACTAAGTACTTGGATTATAATTTATTATACTTCTCCACACTCAACTTTTTATTCTTTTCTATGTAGACTTTACTTTCTATTTCCTTTTCTTCCTTTCCTGAGCTCCTGCACCTCTAGTACTTCTTCCTTATTAACATGTAAGTTATGACAATATCCAGCAGAGGACAAGGAAATGGAGCTGCAGCACCTCCATAACCAAGCCTATATTGAGAAGTTTTTGTCAAACACAACTACGATGGTAATGAAACGGGTGTTATTACTAATACACAAACTCAATGTGTTTTTTATGCTAACACTTTGCAATTAGGAAGGGATGAAAGTTTTCAACATTATTTTTTTGCTTGATCATACCCCACATAATTACATTGTTACCTCTTGGATAAAATAGTAGAAATATTTTACACCAACCATTTGAATGTGATTTTAAGATTGGTTAGCCAAAAGCCTTGTTTTAGTTCTTGACTTGTATACTTATGCTCACAACAATTCAGTTCCTATTCAACCTCACTTTAATCATCAAGGTTTTTGGAAGATTGTCTCTTTTATTTCTTATTTCCATAGTCAAAACTTTAATATTAATAATTTGATTATTTTTTCAAATAGTGAAGTCAAGTTCTGCAGTCTCTTATTCGATAAGCCTACTGATTTCAAAAAAATACACAACACTTGAGTTCACTATTAGACAAAATAACCAAATTATTAATGTCATATGTACTAAGTGAAGATTTGACCATGGACAAAAGAAATAAAAGACACTAGATCTTTTATGATCTTCTCAAAATCTTCATGAAGAAAGTAAGTTCGAATAAAAATTAAATTATTGGGAGTAGAAGGAAAAGTATACTGAGTTAAGAACTAAAACATGGTTTTGAATATTCATGACAATAATTGTAGACTTCTTAGATATAGTAGAAATATAGTTGTGGAATTGTCACCTAGAGGTTAGAAGGTCTATGCACTAAAAATTAGCCTTTTATTAATTGCTTTATTTTTATAATTTTTTTTATTTACATATAAAGGCCGAGAGATTAAGAAGTCGTACATAGTTGAACGTAAATAGGCATTTCAACTACCACTATTATTATTAGAGTCGCTTCGACTACCTCTATTCAACAACTAAGTACTTGGATTATAATTTATTATACTTCTCCACACTCAGCTTTTTATCTTTTCCTATGTAGACTTTACTTTCTATTTCTTTTTTTTTTTTCAATTCCTGAGCTGCTGCACCTCTGGTACTTCTTCCTCATTAACATGGGAGCTATGATATTATCCAGCAGAGGACAAGGAAATGGAGCTGCACCACTTCCACAACCAAGCCTATATTGAGAAGTTTTTGTCAAATACAACTACGATGGTAATGAAATGGGTGTTATTACTAATACATAAACTCAATGTGTTTTAGATGCTAACACCTTGCAACTAGGAAGGGATGAAAGTTTTCAACATTATTTTTTTGCTTGATTATACCCAACATAATTAAATTGTTACCTCTTGGATAACAAAGTAAAAAAGTTTTACACCAACCATTTGAATGTGATTTTAATATTGGTTAGGCAAAAGCCCTATTTTAGTTCTTGACTTGTGTACTTCTACTCACAACAATTCAGTTCCGATTCAACCTCACTTTAATCATCAAGGTTTTTGGAAGATCGTGTCTTTTATTTCTTATTTCCGTAGTCAAGACTTTAGTATTAATAATTTTATTTTTTGGTCAAATAGTGATGTCAAGTTTCGGAGTCTCTTATTCGATGAGCCTACTGATTTCAAACAAATGCCCAAAAATTGGCTTCATGATTTCATAAAACAACCAAATTGTTAATGTCATATGTACCTAGTGAAGATTTGACCATGGACATAAGAAATAAAAGACACTAGGTCTTTAATGATCTTTTGAAAATCTTCATGAATAAAGTAAGTTCGAATAAAAATTAAAATATTGGGTGTAGAAGGAAGAGTATACCGAGTTAAGAACAAAAACATGGCTTTTAAATGTTTATGACAATAATAGTAGACCTCTTTGATAGAGTATAAATATCGTTGTGCCTTTATCACCGGGAGGTTAGAAGGTTTATCCACTAAAAATTAGCCTGTTATGAATTACTTTATTTTTTCAATTTTTTTATTTACATCTAAAGGCCAAGAGATCAAGAAGTCGTGCATAGTTGACCATAAAGAGGCACTTCAACAACCACTATTGTTATTAGAGTCACTCCGACTACCCCTCTAGTACTTCTTCCCCATTCACATTAGAGCTATAACAATATCCAATAGAGGGCAAGCAAGTAGGGCTGCACCACCTCCACAACCAAGCCTATATTGAGAATTTTTTTTCAAATACAACTGCGATTGTAATGAAGCGAGTGTTATTACTAATACTAAAACTCAATGTGTGTTGGACGCTAACACCTTGCAACTAGGAAGGGAAAAAAGATTTCAACATTATTTTTTCGTTTGATCCCACCCGACATAATTACATTGTTACCTTTTGGATAACAAAATAAAAAAGTTTTCCACCAACCACTTAAATATTGTTTTAAGATTTTTTAGTCAAAAGCCCTGTTTTAGTTCTTGACTTGTATACTTCTACTCCCAACAATTTAAGTCCTATTCAACCTCACTTTGCTCATCAAGATTTTTAGAAGATCGTGTATTTTATTTCTTATTTCGACTGTAGAAACTTTAATTTTAACAATTTGATTGTTTTGTCAATAAGTGAAGTCAAGTTTTGGAGTCTCTTATTTTGATGAGCCTGCCAAGGTAAAAAAAATACGCAAAATTTGACTTCACTATTTAACAAAACAATGAAATTGTTAATGTCAAATGTACGTAGTAAAAATTTGACCTTGGACAAAAGAAATAAAAGACACTAGATCTTTTATGATCTTCTCAAAATCTTCATAAAGAAAGTAAGTTCAAATGAAAATTAAATTATTGGGAGTAGAAGGAAAAGTGTACTGAGTTAAGAACTAAAACATGGCTTTTGAATGTTCATTACAATAATAGTAGACTTCTTAGATATAGTAGAAATATTATTGTGCATTTGTCATAAGGAGGTCAGAAGGTATATGCATTAAATATTAGCCTTTTATGAATTGTTCTATTTTTACATTTTTTTATTTACATCTAAGGGCAAAGAGATCAATAAGTCATAAAAAGTTGAGCATAAATAGGGACTTCAATTACCATTATTGTTATTAGAGACACTCCAACTACCTCAATTCAATAACTAAGTAGTTGGATTATAATTTATTCTACTTCTACACATTCAAGTTTTTATGTTTTCCAATGTAGACTTTACTTTCTACTTGTTTTTTATCCCTTTACAGAGCTACTGCACCTCTAGTACTTCTTCTCTTTTCACATGTGAGCTATGACAGTATCCAGTAGAGGGCAAGCAAATAGGGCTGCACTACCTACACAACCAAGCCTGTATTGAGAATTTTTTTTTTCAAATACAACTACGATGGTAATGAAGCGAGTGTTATTACTAATACTGAAACTCAATGTGTTTTGGACGCTGACACCTTGAAATTAGGAAGGGATGAAAGATTTCAACATTATTTTTTCATTTGATCCCACCCGACATAATTACATTGTTACCTTTTGGATGACAAAATAAAAATGTTCTACACCAACCACTTAAATATAGTTTTAAGATTTGTTATTCAAA
>CATIWM010273389.1:0-14413 GCA_949671775.1 Mallotus repandus
CCCTTTTGGCACCCACTATTTATTTCCCTCTCTTGCTCCCACCACCGCACACCCTCTGGCTTCTACTGGCTCTACATTCCTCTCCCTTCACAGGTTTCTTTCTCTTTTCTTTTTAGTTCTCTTTTATCACTTTCTTGGTATATTTATTCGAAAATTTAATGGTTCTTGCAACATCTTTATTTGTATTTTTTCTTTTTATTGGATTTTCTTGAATTTTGAGTTTATATGAACTTTCTTGCTGTTTCTGGTAGCAGAATCTTTAACTTGTTCTATTCCATTTGCAGAAAAATAAAGGGTTGAAAATGAATTCTGCTTTATGTTCTTTGGATCTTGCAAATCTTTCTGTTCAGGGTGTCAGGTGTAACGGTGATTCTTTTCATAATTTGTTACTTGCTAAACCATTTCTTGGAGTTGGTTTTGTTACCAAGAATAAAAATCATAATGTTCAAGAATCTTATTATTCTTGTAATAATGGCGGTAAAAGGAAAAAGACGGTTGTTTCAGCTAGCCATTTGATGCCTGGACATCTAGAGGGTTCTTTCATGGGCAAGAAAGGGTTACAAGAGCCTACCAAGAAGTTGGAATTTGTCAGGACACTGTTGATTGATAATTATGATAGTTATACATATAATATTTACCAAGAACTATCTGTTATCAATGGAGGTGATTCTTGTTTTTATATCTCTTTTATTGTTATTGTTGTTATTGCTATTGAACTTGGTTTAATTTCTCTTTATTTGGATTGGTTAATGCATTCATCAGTGCCTCCTGTGGTGGTGAGGAATGATGAGTGGACATGGGAGGAAGTGTGCTACTACTTATATGAAGAAAAAGCATTTGATAACATTGTTATATCACCTGGTCCTGGTTCGCCAACTTGTGCAGCAGATATAGGTATGTTGCACGACAAATCAGTTCTTTTCTTTATTTTACTTTTGCTGAGTGTTGCAATTCAAATTTTATATGTGAAAACACAGCGTAGTTATATTAGGATCAGTTACTTAGGCCTGAAATGTATGAAGACTTAGACATGATAGGGTATGCTTCATTGTGTCATTCTATTCTAATTCACATACTTGTCAGTTGAATTGATAGTGTAAGACAGTGTTCTTAAATGTTGCAAATGTTATTATTGGGATCTTGCAAGGCCCGGTAATGCAGTGAAGCATATTATGGTTGAATTATTATTTGATCCGACCTTCCTGCCTGTCTAATTTTGTAGACTTTTGCTCTTTACTGGCACAATGATGACTTTAAAATAGAGTGGCAATCCGTTTGCGTTCACATGTTTATTTTGTTATTTCTTTTAGTAATTTGGGTGAAGTTTATGTGAGTTCATTTCAGAGTCCATTTGACTCTTACAGGAATATGTCTTCGATTGCTGCTTGAGTGCAGGGATATTCCTATTCTGGGTGTTTGCCTCGGACACCAGGTACTGCTATTATATAAATTTTACTGCTCACTCTTAATTTGACCTTTTTTTCTCTCTTGTTATTCTTTGGTTTCGAATTTCAGACGACAAATATATATCTGCAATTACTGTTGAATTGAATATGGATTTTAATATGACAGGCTTTGGGTTTTATACATGGTGCTCAAATTGTCCATGCATCTGAACCAGTTCATGGACGCATGAGGTAGGTGAATAATTATTAAAGGTTGTCTTGACAATTTGATATCAACTGTTCATTTATTTTCATATCTTGTTCTTGGATGTATGTCAGTGGTTTGATATTATGAATTGAATCTATCTTTTGAATGGCGTTGTTTCAGTCTATTACTCATCCTGCACTATAGAAACCTTTGCATTGCTGTTATTTTGCTATAATTAGTTATTCATGTTTTTGTACATTTACTTCCCATTTAATTAACATCGTGCTTGTATTACAGTGAAATTGAGCATCATGGCTGTAGACTTTTCCATAATATACCTTCTGGAACAAAATCTGGATTTAAGGTTAGTATGTCTGCTCAAGAGAAAGAGTTGTATATTGTTTTCCTTTCCATGGAAACATTTTGTAGGAGTTCAACCAGTGTATTTTGCTCTAAATAGATCCATTATTGTAATATTTGACTTCTCCCCCCAAGAAGATATTTCTCTTAAAATTGTTTAACTTGTGTTGTATATGTTTATTCTGTCAGTGATAAAATATTCAGAAATAAAGTAAAATGTTATCATCATTATTTAGGAGACAAGACAAATTCCAATAAAAAGGAGTGTCCTTTTTTCTTCTTTTAAACTCATTGGAAGAGCACTTGTGACTTAACACCGGAAGGCAACTTGATTTGGACATATGTAAACTTTTGATATTCTGAAGGTTAAATTACTCAAAGATTTCTTTACCAAATGGACATATGTAAGAAAATTCTGCTTGCGTGCTTTCTGTATGATGGTGTTGTCATTTTTTTTGCAAGATTGGAAATGTAAGTTACTATGGTAGTCTCTTGGAATTGTTGTGATACCAGTGGTGCTTATGAGCACAGCAACTAAATCTTACTTATGTTCTGATTAATACAGGTGGTTCGCTATCATTCTCTTGTTATAGATGCAGATTCACTGCCAAAGGAACTTGTACCAATTGCATGGACAACTTCTGCTGGCACACATTCTTTCCTGGAGTCTCAGAATTCTAATCGCATCCCTCATGCTTGTGACGGTCAAATTAGGCCAAGTGTTTCTTTTGATGATTTTTCAACAGAACTAAATAATGGAGCTTCTTGGTGTTTTAGTCACTCTGAAGAAGTGCAAAGCAAAAAAATTCTTATGGGCATTATGCATTCTACAAGGCCTCACTACGGTGTACAGGTTTGTCACACTATTATTGTGTTGTTATTAGTTGCCCCTGATTTATTTTTCTCTGAGTCACATTCTTGACTTCCTTCACCTTCAGTTTCATCCAGAAAGTATTGCAACCTGTCATGGGAGGAAAATATTTGAGAATTTTAGAAAGATGACACAGGATTATTGGCAGAGGTTGAGGTCAACTTTTGTGAATGAGAGAAATGCCCTTTATACTGGTAAACCAAAGCTCTTCAAGTCAGTTTAGACCTTTTTCAGTGAACTTGTTATCGATCCCTTGTGTACTCTATTTCTCTATATGCACCTGTATATGCATGTCTCCTTTTTAAACATTATATGCTTTTTTTTTTTGCACCAAATTAGATATGCCTGTTAGTATTGGCTGCCATGCTCTTGCTGGCACATCCATGTATGAGAAGATATAGGATTCTTATGTAATTTTGGGGAAAATATTACTAGCATATTGTTGTCTAACATATAAAGGCATAATTGTTACTAACAGTAAACTGAACATAGTAGCATGCCATTACCATCTACATCCTATGTTTGCATAGATCAACTGGTTCAGCCCCCTGTTGTGTCCTGACCAGTCCCTTCCATTCTATTTGGCATTCCTTTGATGTGCCTAGACATGCTTCATGTCTAGCTACCATCTGTTTTTGGATGTGTAATCTGTAAAGAGCCTTTAATTTCCTCTGAGCAATAAATTTCTTTTAGCATGCATGCAGGTGCCTAGTGCTAGTCAACTGTTTGGAGTTCCTGAGAGGGGGGTATTGGAATCCAATGAAGATGTACCACCATTTGGAGAAACTGCAAGAAGAAGAGGACAATTATTGGGCAATGTAGATATGTCCTGCTTATTGAATTTTCCGGAATCAAGTGTTGGCGTAAAGCATTTAAAGTTAAAATGGAGGAAGTTTGACAAATTGGCTGCAGAAGTTGGTGGAGCCAGAAATATATTTTGCAAACTGTTTGGGGCTATTAAAGCTGAAAATACATTTTGGTTGGACAGTTCCTCACTGGAAAAGGTTTTTCTTTTTCTGCTAAAGTTTTCCTCTTCCTGCTCAGTTATCTATCAGGATAAAATTGCAATGCTCAGTGTTCTTGATTTTTACTATCTGCTAAAGTTCAGATTTGGTGCCTAATAAGCATGGTTTCTTTGGTGGTGATTTTATAACCATCAAAGGATGCTTTGTGTTGCTAATTCTTTGTTTTATATATTTTTGTGTCAAATCATTGAAGTCTTGCAGTCATGTCTCTTGCCACCTTAACCAAAATTTTGCTTCTGAAATTAATATTTGCTATCAAATTGGGTAAATGATGGAGGGCACTAGAACTCAACCAGATGCTCTACATTTGTTTAATTGACTTCTGTTACATTTTTGTGGCTCTATAATTAGACACCATGGTTTCAGCATGTTAGTAAAGTTTATTTTTGGAGAGATGCAAAGATGATCTGTGGAGCATACAGAGAAATGCCATACTTGGTGGAGGTGTAATATTATCAATGATACTTGACTTCTATATTTTGACTTATACATGTGTGAATCAAGATGTTTATGTATAAATAGTATTCACTGTATGCATGAAAATGTATTGCAAGCATTGGCATAGGTATCGAACTACCTTTAACAAAATCTAGTGCAAATAACATTTATGTGTAGTTTTAACCGTACTTGACCAGAATGCTTACTTCTCCTTTTGATGAGAGTTCATACTATAAAGGGAAGATAAGGTCCAGGTAGGAAGGTAAGAAAACAGCCTATTCCATAGGCATTTTATAGGTATATCCAAAAAGCAACCTCATGACAATGCAAGCTAAGTCAGCAATACTTTGAAATGCCACTTCTTCCCATCACATCCATCTTCAGGAAAAATCTAGTCACAGGGTTCCACTGATGTCTGGTTGGAAGGCTATAGAAATTCAGTTAAAGGAACTGAACAAGAGACCAAGTTTTTCATTGGAGTTGGGAAAAATGGGGGGAGTGGTATTGGTGAAGTTGTCCAATCTGACTTGCAGAAAAAAAGCATAAAATTGTTAGATTAATTGAAACAGGTAGGGCCTAAGTGAGGGAGAACAATAATGTCTGTTACGGCATGGTTTAAGCACCATATCCTGTGGTCTTTATAAGTTTTATTTACTGCTTCTTAATATTATAATTGTTTCCATCTGCTTCAGTGTATTCTAATTTTCTATATTAGATTTTGATGTCTATTCAATTTTATACTTAGAAAAGGGCACGCTTTTCATTTATGGGGAGTAAAGGTGGATCACTTTGGAAGCAAATGACATTTAGATTGTCAGATCAGAGGTTTGTTTAAATTTTTTTGTCAACTATTTTTCATAAGATTTTATTCTTTTATCTTTTTTGAACTTTTTCATCACTGCCCTCAATTATGAGTCCAATGTTATGCTTTTGTTTTATACCTTCATTGTCAAGTTGTCCATAGAGATAGAGTTCTTTTTGTAGACCTGCTAAAAGATTTTGTAAAAGAAAAATAATTGAAAGTGTGATACCTCATTTCTTAGTGATATGGCTTTTGAAGTTGGAGGTTATTTATCAATTGAAGATGCTCAAGGCTCTAACAGAAGCATCTATTTGGAAAAAGGTTTTCTTGACTTTTTGAACCAGGTAATGACTGCACTTTCTTTGGGCTTATTGTATGCTGTTGTCATTTTTTGTGAACACTTTATGTTGATCAATGCTGATATGATGGACCAAAAGATTCATACTTTCAACTACATGAGTCAAGAATAGCATTATCACCAACAAATTGTACTATTATAAATGAGGAGTTGGTAAACCAAAATAAATACCTTTTTACTGAAATCAGAAGATGACCACTAGCATCCACTAGTTGGAGGCTATGAGTACCTTGTACAAATTGCTGTCTGATTTTATCTGTTTATTTTTCCTGGTTCTCTGAGAATCAGTCATACGGAAATCTAATGGCCTTCTGTAAAGAGCGACCTTCTTTGATATTACACTGCCAAGTCTTAGGCAGTGTTTCCTTATGACTGACAAGGAATTGTGAATTACCGTGTTGGTGTTATGGAATCATTCTTCTTCATCTTGCTGTATTATCAATCATTGAATTTCTTACCCCCCACTAGGTTGACTTGTACGTGTGTGCATGTTGGGTAAGGGTGTATGGACAGGAATGATGAACTGCGCATATTTGCACTGCAATTTTGAAATCTGTGTGCTGTTGGGATATGTCTCCTAGTGCATCATTAAATACCAACTGTAAATTTATGAACAAAGCATATAATTTATGTGGATGATCATCGACCTATATGATACATGTTGCTGTACTTGTGGTTAGCAAAAAAAGTTTTTTTGTTTCATTTGGGTCCAGTTTCATTTTAACTTGTTAATTGTTTGTAGGAACTCCTATCGTATCATTACGATGAAAAGGATTTTGAAGGACTGCCATTTGACTTCTATGGTGGATATATTGGTTACATTGGGTAAGTTTATTCCCAATGTACAGACTCAATCTTTTTTGTTTGATGAACGAGTCTGTTTTGCTTTAAACCATTAGGCTCACATTTTAAGTGGCGCTACAATTCCTGGTGTTATTTCATTTTATTGACAACCAGAATATGTCAAATAGTTTGCATTATTGTAATTCTCTTTAGACTAATCTGATAATTGATTCATGCTTTCTTCATATGTTCTTTCTTGTTTGTCATCTTAATTAATATTTGACGTGTAAAGTGATGTATTGCTCTTTAACTCGCCAGTTTCTAATGTCATGTGGATGTGTTCTGCTTCTGATGGTTGTGTAAGAATTACTAGATATATTTCTCTGTTATAGCATTTGATAATTGTTCACTGTTAATTGGTGTCTTTTAACTGGCTGTTACACTAAATTAACATATGCCTAGAAATTGTGTTTAATAACAAACAAAAAAAAAGAGGTATTTTTCTGCTGAAGAAAAGACACCTATCTCTCCGGTAGGAAAAAATGTCTTCATTTTTTTTCCAGTTATGACAACTTGCATGGAAGGAGAAAATGGATTGTCCAATTTTAATCCAACTTGAGTTTAAATTTTTTGTGAAATTGATTTTGACGCCATGGACAATCCTATGGAGTCTGACATTAATTTGGTTGTTTATTTTTATTCAGTTACAACCTTAAAGTTGAATGTGGCATGTTATCTAACCGCCACAAGTCCACGACTCCGGATGCCTGCTTTTTCTTTGCTGACTGTTTTGTAGTCATTGATCATTATTACGATGATGTTTATATATTGTCTGTACAAGAAGGAAATGAAATCAATACCCAGTGGTTAGATGATGTTGAACAGAAGCTCCTCCACTTGGAAGCATCTTCTGAAAGAAAGTTAAAGCCAGAGACTTCACAATCCACACCATTTTTCCCATTCAAAGCAGGCTTTCTTGCTGAAAAATCTAGAGAGCAGTATATTAATGATGTGCAGAAGTGTCTGGAATACATCAAAAATGGAGAAAGCTATGAGTTGTGTCTAACTACTCAGATGAGAAAAAGAGTCAGAGAGATTGATTCTCTTGGACTTTACCTTCACCTTAGAGAGAGTAATCCAGCACCATATGCTGCCTGGCTTAACTTTTCAAATGACAATTTGTGCATCTGTTGCTCTTCCCCAGAGAGGTTCCTACGCTTGGATAAAAATGGTATTTTGGAAGCGAAGCCCATTAAGGGCACTATAGCCCGTGGCGCAACACCAGAAGCAGATGAACAGCTTAAATTGCAATTGCAGTACAGGTAATATGAATCTCTTCTGTCTCTGCTTAAATGGTGAAATGCTGATCAAATATAAAAGTTGCCTTTGCTTTTCAACTGGGCATCGCAACCTCTTGCTTCATGTTATCAGAATATGGCTGGTTGCCAGAATTGCTGGCAGCCCAACTTCTGCTTCTGCATGTCCACTGGTAGAAAGTGGTAAATGCGTGCCCTGCATCTCAAAACTTAGAAAACTCCGTCTAATGCAATCTATATAGAGACAAAGTTGGCCAGGCTGTTGTGGGACATAGGGTGGGTCTCGTGTTCGAGACCCACTATCCCCCTTCCCCCAAACTTTGGTCAAAAAAAAAAATTATGCTACATCCTGCACATTTTGAGTCCCATGCTAACTCTCTGAACTGACACCATCTCTTTCCCTTAACAGTGAAAAGGATCAAGCTGAAAATCTGATGATTGTTGATCTCTTAAGGAATGATCTTGGCCGTGTTTGCAGATCTGGCTCAGTTCACGTGCCGCACCTTATGGACGTGGAATCATATGCAACTGTGCATACCATGGTGAGCACAATTCGAGGAAAAAAGAGGCCAAATTTAACTGCAGTCGACTGTGTCAGGGCTGCATTTCCTGGTGGTTCAATGACAGGTGCGCCAAAGTTGAGGTCTATGGAGCTTCTTGATTCCATCGAAACCTGTTCCCGGGGCATATACTCAGGTTCCATTGGATTTTTTTCATATAATCAGGCATTTGATCTGAATATTGTGATAAGAACGATTGTAATACACGAGGGTGAAGCTTCTGTAGGAGCAGGAGGGGCTATTGTTGCTCTATCAAACCCTGAAGAAGAGTACAATGAAATGTTACTGAAAACACGTGCACCAGCAAAGGCAGTGATAGAATTTCAATAGGATCAGCATGAACTTTGCAAAATATTGGAAAAGAAAGTGTTGTATTTTTACTCCTTGGAGTCATATTATCACACACCAAACCACACTTTGTCAACAATAGAAGTGGGGAAATATAGGTTTTTTTTTTTTTTTTTTGTTAGATTCCATAAATAAATTCTAAAATTCTGAGAACAAATCAGAATATTCTTTAGGTGAGATTTATATAGGGAGGTTATATCAGCCCTTAAAATCCACATTTGTTTCCAACTTTGATTCTAGGATTTTACTTGTACATACGTTGTTTCCCATTAATTGTATACTTTTTTTCTTACTGGAAAGTTGTAATGGCCTGTATCAGTTATGATTGTGGAAACATTTTTTGTATTATTATTTTGTCATGGTAAAAGGTGCATTTTGCCCTTAAAGTTTTCAGCAGGCTCTGATAAGCCCTCCTTTTTTTTTTGGCTCAAAAGAGCACAACTTTTTGAAAAACCAACCATGTGCACCCTCCTTCTAACAGAGACATTAAGCAGCCGTTAGCATTGCTGACATGGCTAACGGTGGATCCACTAAACAAAACTAATTTTAACGGTGAACCCACTAAACAAACTAATCTCCGTTCTTGTAAAGCTCATCTTCAACCTCCTCTTTACCACTAAGAGCTCCACCCACAAACTTCCTCCAAGCCCGTATCGCTTGCCCATCGTGGGGAGCAATGACTGTACTTTGAAGCCAGTCATTGCAAGAAGTAGAAGTTCCACCGAGGAGATAGTGATTCTCATACAAAGCGCTTAAAGCTAAAAGAGAAGCATGGGATGATGAATGGGAGGAGACGGAGTGGAAAGGATGCTGGGGTTGCATCAATCTCGTCGTCGTTATCGTCATAGTTGAAGTTGTACTGGTGCTGGTCTTGCGAGATTAAGCTCCACTCTTTTGAGCTTGGAATTAAAGACGCTATCTGTTCCTCTTATCATTTCAGCAATCTCCATTGGCTCCCAATCAGTGATCTCCAATTCTTTCACCATCTCCATCGCAACATCAATCGCAATAATATATCAGAAGATAGATGATAGACTGTGATGTGTACTTGTATTCGGACTTTAAGTAGTGTTGTAGTAAGATTAATTAATTCTTACCAGCAGCTTTGGTCATCTCATTCCAATTCCAAATGCCATCTGTTAATATAAGCTACCAACTTCATGTCTTCTTCAGGACTTCATCTCCCTCGTTTTAGTGGAGCTTGCTTAGATTTTGGAGTAGAAGTACTAGTCATCATCATTTCACTATATGAAACATTGGGAAATAAGTATTCTTTCATAGTCCCTGCGATGGTCATTTTTGTGTCCTTGGTTGGATCAGCCAACAGAGATGGCATTATCTAGTCTGATCCATTAGAAATAGAACCTCTTCGAAGCAGATTCTAAACACTTCCCCATAAATTTCTATGCTTCAGCATCTTTAATCTTGTAAAATGCCTCAGGCAACTTTCCCTGACAAGTCATAAAACAGCAAATCACACATTCAGCTCATGCTTTTTTTTTATCAGTAATCTTGCAACTCAATGAACATGCAGTAATTGAAGTTGAGCAAACAACTTACTGAAGTCACTTTCTTGTATATTTGAGCAAGATTACTTGGACAGATGGTGTCCAAGTGTTTAGCTATCATGGTTACTTGGACAGGGTCAAGTGCACCAAAGGTTCTCGATGCAGTACCATTGGCCGGATGGGTTTTGAGAGTTCTCCATAGTTTTTTTGCCATTGCATTTGAGTCATAACTTTGTTTAAGATTGCCTCTTAAAGCAACTTCTCTTGCTGTGTATGGTCTCCTGGTTAGCTTGAACCTCTGCTACTTCGGCTTTAAATATTCCTTTTTCTTTCATTATCTGCTCACCAAAAATTAAAGCAATTCCACAGTACAATTGTGTTTGCATCATGCAATTCCACAGTACAATAACAATTAAAGCAATCAAATTTATCAATAATAGCAAAAACAGTAGAAAAAAAAAGAAAAGAAATAATATGAATAAGAATAGCAGTCCGAAGAAGAGGTCTCGTCACATCACGGTAAAAGCTCGGCAATGAGATAACAGCTGTTATGGTGCAAATTTTGTTGAAGAAGAAGCATTCCACCAGGTCCTACAAAAGCGATTTTGAGATTGTTGGATGTGATTGAGGGGACAAAGAAAGCGGCGACCATGAAGAAGAGCCTTTTGGGAAATAACAGTAGAGAGACATGAGTTGAAGACGTTGGAGAAGATGGGGAGAGATGGTTTTGAGAATGGCGGTGATCTGTGGATTTGGAGACGATGATGGTGATATGTGGATTTGGAGAAGGATGGAGATCGGTGGGTAGAGATGAGTTTTGAGAAGATGATGGTCTGTAGATTTTTGAGAAGATGACGGTGCTCCGTGGATTTGGAGAAGATCAGTGGGTTTGCGAGATTTGGGACACATGAAATACGAGAAAAAAAAAATTTTGAACCGCTGTGTTTGAAATATACAAGTAGACTTTTAGTCAAATACAAATAAAATAATTTAATAAAATAAAGATTATATTTATATGGTGGGTCACTTTTAGTTTTGTCAGCATTAGTAACGGGTGACTAATGGATGTTTAATATTTCTGTTAGAAAGAGGGCGCAAATGGTTAGTTTTTTAAAAAATTATGCTCTTTTGATAAAAAAAAAAGGAAGAGGGCTATCTGTGCCCGGCTGAAAACATTAGGGGCAAAAATGCACCTTTTTCCTTTTGTCATAAATGGAAACCTTTGTGAAATGCTGTGAGGCATATGTATATTAGAAAGAAGCTGGATCAATTTTGTGTTAGTTCTGGTCAGCAGGTCAGCACTGTGAAAAATTAGCTACTTAGCTAGTGTGTTTGTATCATCCGAGACTTGGTCCCTATCTGGGTATGCCTATATTGCAAAAAAGAATTTAGTTGCTCTAAACAGGTTTGGTATAATTCTGAAATCATGAAAACTAATCAGATTCAATGTGGACATGTAGTTTGGAGTTTGGGAGGCCCTTAGATGATTCCTACTCTTTTTTGGCTGGCGTTGATGGAGCACAAATGATGGAAGACGATGAAGACATCTCACTCTTGATCTGGAGTGCGAAAGGAGAGTATCCTGCATGTTTTGAGGGATTGTGATATTGCTAAACTGGTTTGGTATGGTCTAATCAATCGTGGGATTGAGCCAAGTTTTCCAATTTGCAGCTTGTGAGTAATAAGTTGGGCAATTCTAGTGATAATATCACTAACAGTTGTATAGTTTTGGCTCAATATATGTCCATGTCCTTAAATTTAATGTTTTTTATCAGTTTGATTTCTTAATTTTGTGTTTAAGTAGAGAGGGAAAATAAGTTTTGAACCTTAACTTAACTTACATATACTTTAAAGAGAGTTTTATTAATAAATTAGTGTCTCTCGTGAGGGACTACATTGAAAAAGGGTAGAGTTGACTCTAATACTATTTGTCATAAACTATTATTCTTTTTTCTAAGAAATTAGTCTATTGGAGTATACAACGTCCACATTTATAAGTCGAAAGACCTTTCTACAACTTTTTAACGTGAGATTTGTGACATCAATTTTGAAATTTTAAATTTAAATTCTAGACCTGAATATAGATATGGGTATCAAATTTGATTAAAATTTTTTAACATTATTTGAGGTGTTTAAATAATTTTAAGTTGAAATATAACTATTTAGACACCCAAATGATATTTTTATAACTATTTGAAAAATGTTGAAAAAAAAGTTGGAAGCTGCATTGCGGTTTTAGAAGTCAATGTCTATCCTAACAATGCAAAGGAGCAAAAGAAAAAAAAAAAAAGGAAAATGGGGTGGAAGGTAGGTGTGAGATGTGAACCTTCCTGTTTTAGGTCCCTTATACCATATCTAGTGTGTCCTTTTTTAAGCGTGCTTTGGTCAAATCCCTTTTAATTAAAAAATATTGTCGTGACAGGCAAAGAAGTAATAGGAAAGATATGGGAACGCGAGTGGCGAGCATTGACCAAGTTTGGTGAAACAGTGAAGCCTTCCCGGCACAAAAGAGCATGGGTTTAATTTAGGAAGAACTCATAATAAAGTCCTAAATTTTGACACTTTAATATTTATTATATTTTATTAAACTTTTAATTTTTTATTTTCATATAAATTAAGAACAAATTAGATTGAAGTAATGAAATTGTGCAATAATTCAGGTTCGTTGTTACTAAATATGTTGTTATGAAAGATTTAGAGATATGTTTTATGAAGAATAAAAAAAAAGTGAGGGCAATGCGTAAAGAAAACATTTATTGAAGTTATTTGCTTCAATTGATAATTCTAATGACACATTCATTGTTAAAACTTACTACCGACATCTCAATTGTGGCAGAGTAAATAGAATTTATTTTACAATTTCATTACTCCAGTCTCATTTGTTTTTAATTTATGTAAAAATAAAAGATTAAGGACATAATAAAATATAATAAAAATTAAAGGCTCAATATAATAAAGTGTCAAAGTTTAGAAACTTCATAAATGAATTTATCCTTTAATTTATAAAAATTATAAGTGGTAGGAAATGTTTGCGCCGCAAAAAAACTCATTATTATTTAGAGCTAAATTTACATAAAATAATGGGTATTAAAATTTATTTTTCATCTGAAAATTCAAATAAGTAAAATTTTATATTTAAATTTACTTATATCGTCTATAAATATTAGCAATAAAAGTGTCATGGAATTTAATTGCATTTTACATTTTGATTTATGAAGTACTAAAATAATTTTAAAAACTTTTAGAATTTATTTTGTTTTATCTTAAAAAAACATTTTAAAAATTATTCTCTTTTAGAGAACATTTGGAAAGAAAAGGCAGTCATCAATTCAAAACTATTTCCACACTGGGAATAAAATGAGAAATAGGTCTTAATGTATGCGTTTAACACAAGTTACATCCCTAAAATAAAGTCTATTTATATACTTTTATTTCTGTACTTCTACATATATCAACTTTTATTCCCAATAGCAAACATATTTATATAATAGCGTTTTCTATAATGCATATATATTAGTAAACAATCACGTGTTTCACACATGAATAAAAAATTTATTAGACTCATGATATATAGTAAATAAATAATTAAATATATTATTATTATTACTATTATTATTATTATCAAATAAAAATTTTAAAAATAATAACAGTATTATTTATTTACATAACAATTTGATATTAATTTAATATAGTTATAATTCATTACAATTTTTATAAATCTTTTATTTAAATGATTATACTACAATATTTTTAAAAATTTATTATTATTTTTATAATTATTAATTATTTTTTTAATAAAAATTTAAAAATAATAAAACTTATATTTTCTTTATATAACAATTTAAATATTACAACCCCATTAAACTTATAATTTCTTACAATTATAATAAATTTTTTATTTGAACTATGACACTTTAGTTTTTTAATATTAATACTTTGATTTACTCAAAAATTAATTTAATGTAATTTTTTAAGTTCAATTAATATTTAAATGATAAATATTGATTAATTTAATTTTAAATATTTTTTGTTAAATTTTAAAAATATTTAAAAATGATAATTATACTACTTTTCTTATAGAAAATATACTTTCAAACAACTTATATGCTCTATTTGTTATTCATTCATTTTTAATTTCTAAAAATATCTACTGTTAAAACAAATTATATACTTTTCCTATTTTCATAAAATTTATATTGATTTTAGTTTTAATTATTTACTTATTAAATTTAATATAATAAGACTTATAAAATTATGTTATCTGATTTGATTTATATTAGATAAAATATAAGTAAACCTAATTAAAATAGAAAATATATATTTTTAACAAAATTATAACTAAAATTTTAATTAATTTAATTTTGTTAAAGATAAAATAAAAATTAACATACTTAAAATAGGAAATATATTTTCAATTAAATTAGAATTATATGTCAATTAATTTCATTTTT
>CATIWM010273446.1:0-10010 GCA_949671775.1 Mallotus repandus
AAATTTTATTGCACTATCCACCATTATTATCACAAGTGCTTGTACATGTTTAACCACCATTCTCTTTAATGCACCATCCACTTGCACCATCCACCATTATTATCACAAGTGCTTGTGCATGTTTAACCACCTTTTTCTTTAATGCACCATCCACTTGTAGGTTGCTCCACCATCATCTATTTAATTCAATATTTTACATAAATATCATTATTTTAAAAGGAAAGCCAAGCACATTACTAAAAAAAAATATAAACATAAAATAATTAAATTTTAATAAAAATAAACACCATAAACATAAAGAACATGCATTAAACCAACCTAAAAAATACTACACCTAACATATAATCACTTGCTAAGCACCTCAACAGATTACCAAAAGACTGATTCACCACCTCAGTTTGCCCATCTGTTTGTGGATGATAGGCACTGCTGAAATTAAGTTGTGTGTTCACCATCTTCCATAAACTTTGCCAAAAATGACTAAGAAACCTAGTATCTCAATTAGACATAATAGATATAGGCAATCCATGCAATCTATAAACCTCTTGAAAGAACAATTGAGCCACACGAACAACATCTGTGGTTTTCTTACATGGAATAAAGTGCACCATCTTTGAAAACCGATCAACTACCACAAATATAGAATTATTACCTTACAGTGTGCGTGGTAATCCTAGCACAAAATCCATGCTGAGCTCCACCCAAGGTTGCGAAGGAATCGGCAATGGCATATACAAACCCGCATTAGATGCTGTTCCTTTAGAAACCTGGCAAATACGACACCTCTGCACCAGCTTTTCAACTTCCTTGCGAATGGTAGGCCAGAAATAATGAGCCTGCACTAATTGCATAGTCCTATCTCGTCGTACATGCCCTTTACCATACAACTGTTTAATGATTTGCAGATGTAAGCTACAATCTGGAACACATAGCTGGTTACCCTTAAATAGAAATCCATCTTGCAACAAGAAATATGTTCTTTCACTTGCTTTAACCTTAGCCACAATAGCAGAAAAATATAGGTTAGTTTCAAATAATTCTGCAAAGGAATCAAAATCGGGAACATCAATTGACATTTTCGTCAACAAAGTCTTTCCCCTACTCAACGCATCAGCCACTCTGTTGGTAACACCCAACTTATGCTTCACCACAAAAGTAAACGTCTGAAGATAAGCAACCCAATTCGCATGCCTAGCAGAAATCTTATCTTGTCTGTGTAAATGTTTCAATGCCTCATGATCTGTATACAAAACAAATTCCCACTGAAACAAGTAATGACGTCAATGCTTAATAGCCTGAACCACAACATAGAATTCGACATCATAAGTGCTATAACTCAATCTGGGCCCTGACAACTTCTCACTGAAATACACCACTGGCTTGCTATTTTGACTTAGAACAACCCTAATTCCCACCTTAGAAGCATCTGAATGCAACTTAAAAGGTTGATGAAAATCTGGAAACTTAAAATAGGAGCTGTAGTAAGACACAATTTAATAAACTCAAACGCCTTTTCTGCCTCATCTGTCCATTTAAACTTTCCCACCTGCCTCATACAATCAGTGATAGTTGTCATAATGCTACTAAAATGAGGAATAAAATGCCTATAAAACAAAGCCAATCCATAGAAACTCCTCACCTTAGTAATGGTAGTAGGTCTTGGCCAATGTTTCACAGCTCAATCTTGGACTCATCTACCTGCAAACCCTTACTCGACACAACATACCCAAGAAATAACATACTGGCGGTAAAGAAAACACACTTCTTAAGGGCAACATAGATTTTTTCCCTATGCAACACAATAAGGACTTCTCGCAAATGACTAAGGTGCTCATCCGGGTTAACACTATAAACCAAAATATCGTCAAAGTACACCACAATAAACTTACCAATGAAAGGCCTCAAAATCTAATTCATAACACGCATAAAAGTGCTTGGTGCATTTGATAACCTAAACGGTATGACTAACCACTCATACAACCCTTCCCTTATCTTGAAGGCTGCTTTCCACTCATCCCCAGCTCGAATTCAAATTTGATGATAGCCACTCTTCAAATCCAATTTAGTAAAAATCGTGGCCCCACTAAGCTGATCAAGTAAGTCATCCAATCTGGGAATAGGAAAATGATACTTGACAGTTATTTTGTTAATGGCCCAACTATCAATGCACATCCGCGAAAAACCATCCTTCTTTAGTGTCAGAAGGGCTGGTACCGCACAAGGACTCAAGGTCTCGCGAATATATTCCTTAGCCAGCAACTCTTCCACTTGCCTCCTTAATTCTTCATGCTCACTAGGACTCATCCTATAGTGTGGTCGATTCGGTAAGGCGGTAAGGCTGCACCTAGTTCAATATCAATCTGATGTTGGATATCTCTCATGGGAGGTAAGCCTTCAGGCAATTCCTCTGGAAACACATCACTGAACTCTTCCAGGAGTGGTAAAACTGCATCAAGAACTACTACCTCTTTGTCCACCCACTTTCCAAATAGGACATAAACAACTTCAGATTCTTGCGCGACCCTGTCAAACTACGCTAAAGTTAATAAATTGACACAACCCTTTCTGCCTTCCTGCACCTGCTTGGACTGATCATGATCCTCATTAGGCACTAACACAATTTTCACTCCTTCAAATATAAAGCTGTAAGTGTTAGTCTTCTCGTTATGAGTCACATCTTGATCAAACTACCAAGGCCATCCCAACAACAAATGACATGCATCCATGGCTATCACATCACTCCAAACCTCATCCTTGTATTTTACCCCGATAGAAAAGGGAATCAAGGCACATTTGACACTGTTACCTCGCCCCCTTGTTTTAACCATGCCAACTTGTAAGGCTTAGGATGCTTTTTAGTCTGAATTCCCAATTTTGAACCGCCTCTACTGCAATTATATTCTCATAACTACCTCCATCAATCATAAACCTACAGATTTTTCCCTTGATAGTGCATGTAGAATGAAAAATATTATTTTGTGGCCATTCATCATTAGTAGCTCTAGGTGTTAGGCAGGACCTCCTCACTACCAAAGCAGCACCTACATCACCAGTCACGACCTCCTCATCAACATCTGTATCAAATACCGGATCACCTATTAAGTCAGTGACTTCTTCATCATCATATTGCTCATCTACCTCAGCAAACATTACTTTTCCCCCCTCTTTTTACACTCAGACTGTCTTTGACCCACTTCTCCACATGCAAAGTATTTAATCCCACTACTCGAACCAGCCTTTTGAGCAGTGGTTGGCACTACCCCTGGTTTGGTCACAGCAGCTCCTTAGGCCATTATGCCACCCACACAACTCATAGCACTACTACCTCATGCTTTCCCATATCCAGATGTTTGCATAAAATCACATGGTCGCCTCTTTTCGACCTGCAAAGCCTATTGGTGCGCCGCAGAAATAGACATCGGATCAAACATGTTTACTGTCTCTGCAATTTGCTCTCTTAAACCTCCAATATATCGAGCAACCAATTGGTCCTCCGTCTCATGCACCTTATTGCGCATAATCAGCTGGTAAAATTCAGTTGTAAAATCATCAACTGAACGGCTCCCTTGCCTCAAATTTTGCAACCTCTGGTACATTAAACGCTGAAAATTAAAAAGCAAGAATGTGGCACAAATCTGTTTCTTCATCTTCTCCCAAGTCATGATTTTTGACTTTTCTAACTAGTCTCGGGTCTATTTAGTTTGCTGCCACCAAGCCATCGCCCTATCTCAAAACTTGGTTGCCACCAATGGTACTTGTTGAGCCTCTGGCACCCCCTTAAACTCCAAGATCTCTTCCACTGTAGCCAACCAGTCAAGGAATTCTTCTAGTTTTAAGGAACCATGAAATTTAGGGATCTCAGTTCACATACCTACCTCCCATTGTCTCCTATCATCATTCTCATCATGCTGTCGATGACATCTACGCAGCATATCATAATAAACTTCACCATAGTCATCTTCATTATCGTTTCTTTCAGCAAAAGGATTCCTCAGATCATCAACCTTAGGGATCCGCCGCTGGTTCGACTGCCCCCTATTGTGATTGGCTAACAACTCACCCATTCTCTCCGTGAGCTGTTCTACAATAGCATCAATCCACTGATCCATTTGTTCCATTCGTTATTCAAACCGCTGCTCAATGTGACGCTGGTCATCACGCTCATAAACTTCTTCTACATACTGTTGTTGGGGTTGCTATTGCTGTCTTCTGCAAGACATCTTGTCTGAGGAGCATAACTCTGATACCAAAGTGATGTAGTGGAAGAATGTATAATAACTATTAACGATTATTGAATCACGCACAACTACTAATCGCTAATCTTCTACAACTTGCAATTCTCAATTTCAGGGTATAGGCATCAAAATTCAGAGAATTTTGGGAAAACTCAAAAGAAATCGAATTCTAATATTAATCTAACATTCAAAAAAAAACACAAGGTCTTAAATAGAAACCCTAAAAAAATCCCAAATCCACTAGGAAAAAGAATTCTAAAACAAATAAAACTAGGAAATAAGAATTTTAAAACAATTAAAACACAAAATTGCCTTTTTGAAGGCCTAAACGATAGAATTTGCCCTAAAAATAATGGGCCTCATAAGCAAAGCTAATGATTCTTGATCTTTGGTCTGTTTTTAATCAAACTGACTTTTAGAATCGCCAAAATCTGAAACTTTAAAGTTGCAGTTATTTATAAAACTGCAACTACTTTAATTTTTGGTATTTTTCCAAAAATCGAATTGCTTACTCTTCGATATCCACATCACAATATCATCTACATAAACCAAGATATAAATAGAAGCATGGTTAGTAAGATGAAGAAATAAAGATGAATCAACCTTGGAATTGACAAAATTATGTTAATGAAGAAATGATGCAAGAAGAGAAAACCATGCCCTGGGTGTCTGCTTAAGGCCATAGAGTGATCGCTTGAGGCGGTAAACAAAGTTTGGGCAAGTTTCATCAATGAAACCAAGAGGTTAATACATGTAAATTATTTCATTGAGATGACCATGAAGAAAAGCATTGGAGATGTCGATTTGTTTGATATCCCATTTGTTCATGGCAGTTAGAGCTAGCACTATGTGAATGGTAGTGGCTTTGGTAACAGGGCTAAATGTCTCCTTATAGTCAATTCTGGCTTGTTGAGTGAAGCCCCTTGGCCACTAAGTGAGCCTTATACCTGTCTATAGTGCCATCTAACTCACGTTGAATCTTGTAAATCCACTTATTATTAATGATATTAGCATTAGAAGGAGGTGGAATGAGGTCCCAGGTGTTAGTGGTTAACAATGCATTTATCTCATCAGACATAGCCTTTTGCCATTCTAAATGCTTACTAGCTTGATTAAAAGTGTAAGGTTCACGCTCAAGGTAATTTATGGACTTGGTGGAAAGATGAGTTTGACGTTTGGCCATTGTGGTACGTCAGAGATGCTTAGAGTGAGTACGATTGGGGTCTGGTTGATGAGGTGGATTTTGTGGTTGGCAGCTTATGGGGTCGACAATCAATTATAGGTCAGTATGTGATTCTAGGTTTGTTTCAGGTGTAGATGCGGTGAAAGAATGAGGAGCAGGTGAAACAGGTGTAGAAGTGTTTGTAGTAGACGACAAAATTGTATGAGGAGAATTAAATAGAATAGAAGACATACCTGGTATGGGAAGTACGTTAGAAGCAGCAAGTGTCAAGCCTATAGCATTATCATTAGTAGAGGGAACAGGAAGTATAATTGAAGTGGGACTCAATGACTGGTGAGTGGTAGGATTAGAGAGTCCAACCGAAGGTAGAAGTTTAAAAGGAACGACGTTCTCATCATAAATCACATGACGCACAATGTAAACCCTATCGGAAGAGATGTCTAAACAAAAAATACCACAGTAAGTAGAGGACATTCCAAGATATACACATTGTTTACTTCGATATGAGAACTTATGTGTGTTATATGGTCTAAGATAGGGGTATACAACACAGCCAAATATTTGACTATTAGAGTAGTCAGGTGGTTTGTTAAATAAAATTTCAAAAGGAATTTTATTTTTAACACTAGTGCTTGGCGTATTGTTAATGGCTTGTACAACATGAAGAAAGGCATAAGACCAAAATTTAAACGGAATGGAAGCACGGGCAAGGAGGGTGAGACCTGTATCAACGATATGGTGAATTTTTTGTTCAGCCAAACCATTTTGTTCGTGTGTATAAGGACAAGAAATTCAGTGTATAATGCCTTGTTGTTTGAAATATGAGTTGAGTTTTTTATATTCTCCACCCCAATCTGAATGAATAGCTCTAATTGTACTCTGAAATTGAACTTTAATAAAAGATTCAAATTGTTTAAAAATTTGGAAACCATCACTTTTATTCTTTATTGGAAAAAGCCAACTAAAACAAGAATAGTCATTTTCAAACAAGATAAAATATCTAAAACCTAAATTGCTTAACACTGGGGAAGGACCCCAAACATCAGTATGAACAATCTCAAAAGGATGAAGAGTATGATGATCCACCGATGCAAAAAGGAGCTTTGCCATTTTACCAAGTTGATAAGAAGAACAGACATTGGTAGTGTGACGAGGAGATGAGATTGGCAAGTGATGTTTATTAAGGATGTGAAAGACAACGGATGTTCTTGGGTGGCCTAATCGACCATGCCAAGTATGAAAAGAAGTGGACTGATGAAGGTGCTTGCAGTTTTGGGGGAAGGTGCTTGCAGTTTTGGGGAAAAGAGCTCATACAGTCCCCTACTACTTTTGCCACGCAATAGGATGGCCTTGCTCTTCTTGTTCTTCACTAAAAAATAGGTAGGATGGAATTTAAAGAAACAATTATTGTCAGTAGCAAATTTTTGTACAGAAACCAAAGACTGAAAAAGGGTAGGAACATGAAGTACCTCATTTAAAATCAAGTCAGTATGTATTTTTGAAGGGCAAAAAGCAATACATGTATGTAAGATAGGCATAGATTGACCATTACCAATAGTGACTGCATCATCACCTTTGTAAGGCTACATTTGTTGAAGATGATGAATGGCAGGTGTCATGTGATGAGTCGCACTTGTATCAGAAATCCATAGAGCTATCGATAAAGATTGGGAAAAGGTTGGAGTTGCTGGTGAATAAGAAGGAAATGATAGAGTGGAAACTGGAGCTTGCCATGTGAAATTAGCTTGGGGTGGTGCAGATTGATGAGAAGTATTACGAGGTGGATAATGCTTGCGACAACGGTCGGTTGTGTGGTTAAAATACCCGTAGATTTGACACTTTTGTTTGCTATAAGTGTTTAAAAAATATGAAGGCATATTAGGTGGTCTTGAAGATGAGGCAGGAGGTCAAATACTGAGATGAGTAGAAGGAGCAATCATGTAGCTTTTAAGCAGAATTTCACGTGATATTAGTTGACTATAGAGTTAAGAGAAAGTGACAGGTTCTATTATGAGATTAAGAGCAGAAATAATTGGTTGAAATTCCATGCCAACATTATGAAAAATAATGGCGTTAAATTCAGAAGAGGAAATCACTATTCTGGCAATAGCAAGCTCATCAAATAAGGCTTTTGCTTTTTGAAGAAACCGAGCAACATCCATATCGTTCTTTTTTAAATCATGAAGCTCAACATAGAGTTGTAGTTGACGATTCTGGGATACAGAACCAAATGCACTCTCTAGTGCATTTAGTTCTGTATCCCAGAACCGTCAACTTATAACTCTCTAGTTCATTCCATGCAGCCAAGGAGGTTTTGCAGCCAATAATGTATGAGTAAACATCTTCAGTTAGAGAAAAGAGTATCCAAGATAAAAGTAATTGATCCTGTTTGAACTATTGAACATATTCAGGAATGTATTTGGATAGGTCGATGAGACAACAGTGGAGGATGGTGGTGGTGATCCATCAATTAAGTTATTCATATTATGGAAGTTAAGAAGGGGAGCAAACTGTGTCTTCCAATCAAGGTAATTTTTAGGAGATAATTTAATGGCAAAGGTGTAGTTGGTTGTGGAGGCTGAAGTTGTCGATGTTGTGGAGTCAGAATTTGCTGGAACGAGTTGAGCTGCCATGGTTGTCAAGCTCCGATACCATGTAATGTAATAGAGAAGAATGTGTTTTTGTATATGTGTAATCATTGTTTATAAAGAGCATGTACATAAATATATATTGTGTTACAAACAGATGGATGGGTATAAGAGAACTAACATAGTGACCTGATAAGTAACATGACTAACAAGATAATAACTAACAGAAGTTTAGTTGGAGATAAACACTAGCTAACATCCACCACTCAATCTTGGAAATCCCAAGTTATCTTGTGTTGTGCTCATGCATCTTGCAATCTTGGAAAAACTTATATTTATAGATATCTAAATCTTTGGCCCCAAGTAATTTTATTTGGAGAGTTTTAAAATGTTTCCAAAATTAATTACTTTCCTATGAATTAATTTTTCCTAATCTAAATCCAATTTGGATTCCTCACAATTTAAATAAAAAACCTAACAAAGCTCCACCTTGACTTAAATTGTGCAAACACATTGACCTTAGTAACCCAACTACACATCCTGAATCAATTCGTGATCACACATCTTTATTCAACCACGCCAATACACCAAGTGCAGTTGAAACCCAGTCAAGACGCTTCTTGACTCCATGGAGATCTCTCCACCTCATCTGGCACACCTTCTTTGAGCTCTTTCCAATTTTTAGATTTTGCCTCCTTTCCCTTCAACACTTGTGCCAAACCTTGTTGAACTAGAAGATCCTTTACTCTTCTTTCCCAAAGAGTAAACCACTTGACACATCTATCAATTTCAAGCAAAAGAACCAAAGCTTTGATACCACTTGTTTAGAAAAAATCCTCCCAATTAAACCAATCAATAAACATGTCAAAATAAAAAATAAAAAATAAAAAAATAAGAGCACACAAAATTTTATATGGTTCAGCTTTTAACTGCCTACATTCATGAAGAGATACTAATTCTTCACTATTTGAGAAAAAACCACCAATATTGATTAAACTCAAACCCATAATTTTGTATCACTCTCTCATATAAACTAGAAGAATTCATACTCCTCTCCATCCCTTTGGAAATCCTAAAGAATCTCTCTATAAACCATAGAGAAAAATAAAAGAATTCCAAAGCCTCAAGCCCCATTGGATGTTATTTCCACATTCAAGCCCCTTAATGTCATTCCCACATCAAATCCATAAATGCCTCTCAAACTTACAAAATTCAAGTTGTCTTGTGCTCTTGGCTTCCTGACTTCCATCACTCAATCTTGCAAACCCCAAGTTGTCTTGTGTTCCATAGCTTCCACCACTCAAACTTGCAAATCCCAAATTATCTGGTGTTGTACTCATGCATCTTGCAATCTTCGAAAACCTTATGTTTATAAATATTTAAACTTTGACTCCAAGTAATCTTATTTGGAAAGTTTTAAAATGATTCCAAAATTAATTCCTATTTCCTAATTTAAATTCAATTTTGATTCCTTACAATTTAAGTCAAAACCTAACAATTATTTTCATGAAAGAAAAATAATTAACATTGAATATGTATGTTAAACTTAGAACTTAAAATGCAAAGTGTTTTACGATTAAGATGATAATGCCATTTCAATGAAGCATTTGTAAAAGGTGACATTTATTGCCGAGTAGAAGCTCTCTCAACTTACATTACATAAAACTAGACACCATATTCTAAGTCCCTTTTTCTTAATTTTTGGACCGCACATTTACCTTCTAGTTCTATACACACATTGAGAAAAGCTCTCTTCAACGTAACATTTTGATGTGCCTGTCTCTTATTTGGCTGAAAACATTGCAATTTCATAAATGCTTAATTAAGCACATGACTCCGGCTCCGAGCTTGATGCAACAGGACGACGAGCAAAGGTAGTCTCTGGCCTAGAGAACTTGATCCTCATGGCGTCCTCAATTGAAACCCTGTATGCATTGGCTAAGACCTCCACAGGCATGCCAAGGATGGCTGAGGTGCGCCCAGCAACATCGTTGGTCATGGCTT
>CATIWM010273484.1:0-19598 GCA_949671775.1 Mallotus repandus
TGGTGGTCAAGTGCGTTTCTTTTACATTACTTGCATTTGTGTTATAGGAGAGGGACTATTTAACATATCTGAAATCCTAATGACATAGGTATCTTTGTAATTAGATGAGTGGGTATGGCCACTAATCCACAGAGCATTATCCGGGCACCTTTTACTTATATTGCCGGCTGAATGGTCTTTATATTGTACATGCTTACTAAATAATAGACAGTTTTCTGGAGCAGTAGCATATAGATCGAGCGGGGATCACAATGTTGCACTCCTAAAACTGCGCAGGCATTGCACTTTGATTCTTTAAAATGTAACATTCCTGTGCATGTGGTAACTCAATTCATGCAAAACCTCAATTTCCTATTATTTGTGGTCAACTGCAGAGCTCTTTCCACTTCATTCAACTGTGTTTAGGACCAAATTCACTATTAGCTATCAGTATTATGTCAATTTTTTATTTCTTCAATCTGCATTTTTTTCCATTTACCACTATCCTACATCTGTTATTTGAATTAGTATAACTCTGATTTTGAATTATTAATCTTGAATTGTTCATGTTTTGTTGTTCTCATTTTTAAGGATAGCTTTCTATTTGCAGGTGTCTGTGTTGCTTCTGGAGAAGTATGAGCCTCCGGTGCTAGTGTGCGCACTAAGCAGGGTTTTGAACCAAATTGGGGAACTGTCATCAGGCATACCAACACTTATAGTTCCATTTGTTGGTATGTCATCAAAACTTAAATTGGAAAACAGAACCTTCACAGCTAGTAATGGTGGAGTTTCACTGTATGCTGTTCAAATGGGTCCAGAAACGGATATGACCAGAGCCATTGCTACAAGAACCCAAAAGCCTCCATCTTCACTGCAAATTCATTATGAACCTTTGGCCTGCTTACTTCAGTTGGCTCGTGTCTTGAAATTGCCAACTTCAGTTCTTTTTGGCGGAATAGGTGGAAGCCTTTCAAATAAAGCTGCTGGAGAAGAGCTTCAGGTAAATCATCCTTCAACAACTTTCAGATATAGAATTTCAGCTTATAAGCAAAAGTTTCTTATCGTGTCATCAAAATGATTAGAAATCTAATTTGCCACAATTAATTTTCCAGATAATCTGCGAGATAGGAGAGCTTTTGGCAAACACCATTTCCTTGAGCTTCTTGAGGGAAAAAATCACATGGAATCCAGCTAATGCATCAAAGGATATTAAGGAGCCATGGCAAGCATTGTATGGTTGAATACATTAGTTATTTGGGGCCTTAGAATGAAGATGCTACATATAGTTTGGTGCATCTGATGGAAAAATTTTGGATCCATGTCTTTTGTGCTGCAATGGTTTCGTAGAGACAGGCATAAATTGGCAATTAATTTATTAGCTGTTGTAATGTAGTTTCGTACACCATGAAAGTTAGCCTGGCAGGTATTTGATGGTCCTTGCGTTCAAGAGGTTTTAAATCTAAGACTCTAGTTCTTAAAATAGTTTGAAGAAGGCAAACTCTGTCTTGTTCAATGTCATTATAGGACTTTTTGGAATGTCACAGCAATTTATTTTAGTAAGTAAAATAATTAGAAATAGAAACATATTTTTAAATAGGTTGAAGATGTAGGTTCAAATCTCTACTCCCTCTACTTTCTCCCCCAAAGTGGCATGGGAGTAGCCACTAAGTTCCCCAAAGTGGCATAGGAATATAGCCACCAAGTAAAAAAAGAAGTATACAGATGATAATGTCAAATAGGTGTTGATATTGTATTTTGTATGAATTTCGTATATTTAACTTTTATATGTTTGATCTTTTCAAAAAAAAAAAAAACTTTTATATGTTTGATATAAATATAAAATTTATATATAATTGCATTTCATTAAATTTGTGAAGTTGTTATAATTAATTCAAATTTGATAAAATTTTTAAATAATTCTAATATTTTCATTGTTTTATTATGACAAAAATACCTTTAATTAACATATGTTATTTCTTTTTTTTTTCCTCTGCATGTATATTAACAAAAAACATATAAAGGGCGTTTTAAAAATTAAAATGTATTAAGAGTGTGTTTAGATGCAAATATTTGATTTAAAATTTTAAATTTTAAATCTTATGTAGTTATATATCATTTCAAATCCTTACCAAATGAAATATCCCTTGTGAATTTGTTTAAAAACCTCACAAATACAAATTCATGTAGTTTTCATATAAGAAATTTAATTGAAATCCAAATCCGTACTCAAATTTTTTGCATCCAAACATAGCATAAATTTATTTCAAATACAATATTTTATTTCATTTGAAGTAAAATTTTATAATTCTTAGTAAGCACATCAAATATAAAATTCATTCTAATGAAAAGTGACCTCTTAATTGATCTTTTAATGAATTTAAAACAAACATAAATATTAATTTTTATATTTTAATTTAAAAAAAAGCCAAATGCTCTATTTCACACCTAAATTTTATCCTTTTGACTCATGACATATCTAAACTTTTATTGTGACCAATACAACCTCTAAACTTCTATTTATGACCTATTTAACACTTGAACTGGACAAATCTATCATGTTAACAATTATCTTGACAGCGTGGACATGAGTATGTTTGCAAACCCTCTAAAGCGCGTTAGGCCTATTTACCATGATGAGGTGGCAGTTGACAATGGTAAAAAATACCATTAACACTATTTAATTTTATCTCCTTTAAAAATTGAGCTCTGCAATGTCTTCTTTGCAAACCATCAACTTTTTTTTCTATTACTCATAAATCATCTTTTTGTTAATCAGTCATCAACAAGAGGCTATATCACAAACAAAAATCAACTATAACAAAAAAAAAAACAAAGAGCCTTTTCAAAAAAAAAAAACAAAAGCTTCAAAGTCTGATCTAAGCAAAGAAAGCTGGAAACACAATAGGGGACATTCAAATATGCGGCAGCTCAAAGCAGATGCTAAGGAGAAAAAGAAAACCAAAAGAAAGCTCAAGGAAACAACAGTAGCATGAATAACAACATCAAACCAGCAGTCAACACTTCTTAGAATCAACAATCATTATTAGAATTAATTACAAACAAGTGAAAATCAATCCATCAATAAATGAAAAATGGGCACCGTGAGAATCAAACACAACACTATCTTGAAGTTTCTCCTCCCTCATATTTAACAACTTCAAACTGTCACTTATTCTGGGGAAAAAGCCTTCAGGCCTTAAGCACCAAGCTCCAAACACCCCAACCAAAACTTCCAAGTCGTGACTAAACCTTTCAATATCACAACCATGGAACTTCACATTGCTTTACTATTGAAAAGCAATCGATCTACCCCAGCTGCCAGTTTTCTCTACACACCAACAAAAATATCTTCACACCACTCCTTCAAAACAGATTCAAAGTAGTGAGCAACATTTAAAGAATTTGCAACTTTGATTAGGGCATTATCATCTGTTAATGTAGTCAGTCCTTCAGAATAAACACAATTCAAAAATCTTTGTAGGACAGGTGCACCAACCAATATGAGAAACCTTAACCTTAAAGAGGTGCTTGGCAACGACCAACACTGATCAACCACCAATGACAATTGCAGAAGAAAGACATTGGAAATAACTAGAGATTTCTAATTTTTTAGACTAGATAAAAGAGCAGCTATTTGAATTTTTATTATCCATTTTCTTTCATCATCAACCTTAAATTTTAATTGAATAGAGCAATTCGTAAGAGAAACATAGATTGCACCTTTGAAGCCATGAAACGACAGTGTGAAATTTATAAGATGGTGGCGGCGGAGGATTGGAGAAGCAATGATGTGAAAGATAAGTGCCTTCTGGAGATGAGATTTGATTGGATAAGAAGTCAAGAAGTGGAGTGAAATTGTAACAGCAACTTTGGAGGGCAAGAATATCATCAATGTCGTTTTGGTGATTACTAATGGTGAGTTATTGTTGTTGGTGCGGATGCAGAAGTGTTGGCGGCGGGGAATGGTGGTTGGAAGATAAGATGGTGGGTGGCAGAGGATTGGAAAAGCAACAAAAATTGACCGAAAACAAGTTGACGGCGGCGGTGGAAAAAGAAGCATTAGGTGAGATGATAAGTAAAAAATGAAGGTTAAGGTTAGAGTTTATTTTTTAAATATTTAAATAACAAATGGCAATATTGTAAATTTTAAAGTCATGTAGGGTTAGAGTTTATTGTGTTTAGACATTCCAACTCAACACATTTAATACACGTAAGCTCTTTCTCACAAAAAAAAAAAAATACACGTCAGCTCGCATTTATTACACGTGATAAATTTGTCTAGTTAAGGTGTTAAATATGTTATAAATAGAAGTTTAAAGGTTGTAGTGGTCACAATGAAAGTTGAGGTGTGTTGTGGGTCAAAAGGGTAAAGTTTAGGTGTGAAATAGAGCATTTGGCCATTTTAAAAATGTAAAATCTATATATAAATAATAAAGGGCAAAGGTGCATTTACGCCCCTAATGTTTAGGCCGAGGAGCACATAAGCCATTTATGTTTTTTTTGACCATTTATGCACAGAATCAAGTTTTTTCTTTGTTTTTAGCCCCTCTTATAACGGCAAACAAATGAAAAACTAACACTGTTTGTGTCAGGCCAACATCGCAATTTTGTGCAAAGGGAAATGTGTCCCACATATAAAATTAAATAAAATAAAATTCTCCCAAATTGACTTAGCTATGCTAACATCATTAACCTTCAGACACTCTTCAAATGCAGCCTTGAACCTCAATTCTGCGCAACACTTTCTTTCCTTCATCATCTCTAAATATTCATGAGCTGAGGCAAAAATTGATGAGTTAAGGCAAAGGTAAGACCGATAAAGAGAGATGCAAAAATTTTGAAAAAGCATTGAATGGCAATATGTACTAATAGATGCAGAAGGTAAAATGAATGGCGTTTTATTCTACTTTGCTGGAGACAGAGCAGCAGCTGTAAAGAAGGAAGCATATGCTCAATTGTCAAGCATTTATATAAGAGCAGTGGCTGGCAATTAAGCAGCTAAAGATGATAAAGCAGCAGTAGTAACACATACAGAGATAGAAGCAAATAGTTGGTAGTGGTGGCAGAGAGCATAATAGGGAATGAAGAGGAACTCACAGTTAGAGAAGATGCTCATATATAGGTGCTGCCAGGGTAATCGGCAAATGTTGAGTTTCAAAAATTCAAAATATAAAAAAATTAATAAAATAGATTATTGTTATTATTATTATTATTATTAAAAGAAAGGAAAGGAAAAGAAAAAAAGAAACTTGCGCAGTATTTGCTAGTCTTTCAACGCAACAGCTCCTCTAGTCATTTGATCCTTAAAAAAGCATTGAATTTGTAAATTTAATGGATAGCAAAACCCAATCAATCAGATCAGCATAAACTTACCTTTGTTGCAGCAGCTCCATCGTCAGTATGTTTTTCCATTGTTTTACTTAGATTGAAACACGCTAGGCTTAGAGCTTCAATTTTCGACTGTTGCTTTGTAACAGAGAAAGCAGTTGGTTGCAACTCGTGGTTAATCCACCTTGCCTGCAATAAGGTTAAGAACAACTATGAATTAGCTCTCACTCTCTTCCTCATTTTTTTCTTCTTCAATCTCAAATCCTCACTAATACTATTTCAAACTAACCAATCCAAATCCATAACAAATTATCACTTTGCTTAAACGCTATTCTCCAATTTTTATTAATCACGCATCATCTGCACATCTCCATACATCAGGTAAAACAATAGCTCCAACCAACCATCACAAATTATTTGTTGATGATCTGGCGAATGTTAATAACGGTGGTGGTGCTGGCAGTAAGATGGTGGCGGTGGTGGCGGCGGTGGCCTTGATGAAGATGGTGGCGGGACTATATCGTATGGGTTTAGGAAATCAGTTAAAATGGTGGGTAGGTTAATTTGTTGTGCTATTTTTGTATTATGTTATTCAAGGATCAAGCAAATGAAGTTTACAGAAAGTAGAAGATCAAAAGCTTCTTAGAGATCGGAATCAGGATGCAATCTTGATTAGGGGTCGGTTTCTTCTTTCTTGCCGTTCATCTTTCATCAAATGGGTAGTCCAGGTGGGTCAGGATTTCCTTTGGCCTTTGGTCAGTCCAGGGCAAAGTTCCAAATGGAACCAAACACTAGAGTGACATTTGATGATGTTGCTAAAGTCGATGAAGCAAAGCAAGATTTTATGAAGGTGGTTGAGTTTTTGAAGAAACCACAGTGCTCTAGTGCGCTGATATGCATGAGAAGGAGAAGGAGATGATATATGGATTGCTAGTGTCAGTTATTCTTTTACGTGTATAGTGTAAGTTGAGTGATTAGGGCCCACATGAAATTGTCCACACAAGCAATATATAAACGGTGTTAACACCGTTGTTTTGTTTCATTCATTGAGGGGATTAAAACACAACAAAATATAAATTTTGTATTTAAATGGTCAAAAAAAAAGATAAACAGCTTATCAGTTCCTCGGCCTAAACATTAGGGGGTGTAAATGCACCTTCTCCCAATAATAAAATTGCAAAGAAAAAAAAAAAAAATATATATATATATATATATTAATAGAATAAATAAATAAAATCCCTGCAGGAAGGGCAAACAGAAAATTCACAAAACCAAAAAAATAGATTCAAATTTCTGCACTTTCCCGCACAAAAAAAGCCAACGAATTTCTCAGTTCCACGCTCACTGTCTCTCACCTCCGCACCACTCTTCGCTTCCAAAAAGAAAAAAATGCGCATCAAACCCTAAATCCACAATCCCACAAAAATCCTGACCAATTTCCTGCTAAATCATGGCCTCAAATCCTCCAATCCCCGAAGAACCGCCGTGCAATTCATTTACCGACGAAGAAACTGTCGCGCTGAGAAAGAAGCGGTCACGGCGCGTCAGCTTTGCCGACCGCGAAATCACCTCCGTTCACATCTTTAAACGCGACGAGGATTTTGAGACTCCTCCTGATTCCTCCTCCGACAAGAAGCAGCAGCAGCACGATGTCTCCGAAGCAGAAAATGAATTGCTAGGGTTTTTTAGAGACCTTAATGACAGTGATGATTCTAAAGAAATGTCACAGTCTGATGATAATGATGACGAGGAGGAGGAGGAGGATAATGTTGTTAATGCGAGGAAGTCGTTTTTGAGGCCGATGGAATCTCTGTCTCCTGGTAGCAGTACAATTGCGGGGTCTGCTACTTCCATTGATGGTGTGTTCTTTTTTTTTTCTTTAATTTTATCAGTTTATTTATTTAATGTTTCACTTTAATGGTATTGCAAATTGAAAAATCCGAAATGATAAAAAGAGAGAGTGTTGATCAGTTAATTTCTTTTTTTTTTTTTTTTCCTGTGAGTGCTTGATATTGGAGAAATTGAATGTGCTCAGTGCTTATCTGATGTGATATCGAGCAGTGTGCATATTGAATCAAGTTAGCTGAGCTAGTAAACTGACCAATATTTCAAATAATCTGGGCAATTAAAGACTCAGTTATGTATTAAGGCTGAAAATGAATTGATAAATCAATAAAGCTATCCTTCATTATGCTTTATGTGTGGTCACAAAACTAGGACTTTCTCTGGTCTTGTTTTTTATTAAATCATGTATTGAAATTTGAAATTCTCACGGAATCATGTTATTTCTCATATAACTTCATTGTTTTTTTTTTCTATTTATTTATTTATTGAGTTGAGAGAATTGGATTTTAGTAACGGTAAGCTTTCCAATCGTGAGAATTGACTAAATAGATTTTAATTGAATTGGATTCCTCATTTTTAGACATTTGAAAGGCACTTTAAGAAGAAAAGGTTGAAGCTTTTGTCCGTGTTGCTTTTTGCAGAGGACAACTTTTTTGGGCCAGTATCAGCAAGTTTTATCAGACATGCAACATTATCTGATTCTGTTGCCTCAGATGATAATCATGATGTTACAATGGATTCAACAGCATTTTCTATGCATTTCCGTAGTCTTGCAAGGTCAGATTCAGAAGGAAACACATTTATTGAGGAGAAAACACCTTCGCATATAACTACTCCTTCTGATTCTGGAAGTTTTATGGTTCTAACAAAAGCTAAGAAGCTAGTTCCACAATTTTCTCTTCCCATTGAGAAAGTTAGTGGTGGCAGAGATTCAAATGACATGAGTCTTGTTGGAGAAAACTTGCGCAATTATGATTATGGGAAACTCTCTCCTAGACTAGAAGCACTGTTGGCAGAAGGCAGCAAGGATTTGAAAAATATCTCTGCTTCTGATTCTATAAATAACAAATCATTGAAGAGAAGTGAGTTCAATTATAGTTCAGGTGGGCACATGGATCAAAAGAATTGTGGAGATAAAGAAACAGAAAATATTGATAAATTAGATGTATATAGTATGGGAGTATCTTCAGTTGACATGGAATTGGATAAGGCAAATGACGTATCCTCAATCAACCTTGTTGATAAGACAACTAATGGTTGCTCATCTCATAGGAACGAAGATTTGGTGGCTGATATATCCATTGACCAGGGAGTGGAAATTCCTAATCAACTGAAAAAAGTAAGACTTCTTTTTCGGATTGGATTATCCCAAGTGCTTTGGTTTCATATACAGTAAGTTGACCTACTTGTGTAGTTTTGTATGATTAATTACCCGGTTACTTCTGTTCAGTATATTTGAAACTCAACAACTCCTTAAAATTGTGGAAGGGCGCATGCACAGTAAGTCTTATTGACCAAAAAAAGGCATAAGGCGGCTGGTCCATTTGGACCACATCATTAAGTTGTGGAAGGGTGTGTGTGTTTATAAGCACGTGCATTGTGCCTTTCCAGTCAACAACTACCTGGATGAGTGTGCATGCACAATTTGTCTTGTTGACAAAAAAATGAAAACAACAACTCCTAAAAGTTTTTTATTTGAAATTTCAGGTTTAATTTTTTGTTTTGAAAAATTATGTCATATTGCAATGATATTTCAGTCTAGTTTATACATTTGTGTTGTGTGCATCCATTGCATCAATTGTTTTCATTCCATGTTCCTGGTCTCCTTTCTTGTGCAAAGTTTAACTGTTTATTATATTTAAACATCATGTGACATGACTGAAAGCAACTCCTGCAAAGCTTTTATCCTCAGCTCTCTTAGGCTACTGTTGCTAGCTGTTCTGATACAGCTCCACATATTCTATTTCTTGCCATGTTGCTGAAATTTATTTTTGAAAATTAATTGAGAATGTCGCATGTTAGGAAATCAAAGAAGCCACTTATGTATAAAAAGTTTTTTTTCTAATTGCAGATGAATAATGGCTATTTCCCTGCTGTTACTGGTGTTGGTCCTGATAATATGAATGGTAAAGTAATTCAGTCCATTTCATTTGCACAATATGAATCCGGAAAGAATTTGGAAGAAGCTACTCCAAACAGTAGAAAAGGCAATGATGGCCTTTATCAGAATTCTGCTCAACAACTTCGATCTCCACGAGTTGGATACACATCCTCCGTGTCTCCTCAACAGCAGCAAATATTTTTGAATGCTTCGAAATCCAGCAGGCAATTATCATATGTTACTCCTTCCCCAAAGCAGCCATGTTCCCTCTTAGGCAAGGAAAACATAAAGAGCGGTGAGAATATGATGTCTATTCACAAAAGCAGTTCTAGGTTCAAAATTTTTGAGCCTTCCCCCCTTGCCTTTGCTTTGAAGGATGGAATTGAAAGATCGAAACTCAGACTATCAAGGCTCCATTCTTCTACAACTTCTCCCTTCAATATTGTTGCTGAAGAAAACTGCAGGAATACTGAGGGAAAAATTGTGGATGCCACAGTTGTTGACTTAGAAAAGCATTTATTAAGTGTTGATCACGAGAATAGATGGCATGAGGGGACAGGATACATGGACAGTACTGGTATTGGGAACCATGGTAGTTTGGGCAACAATGAGGAAGCTGTAACCCTTGCAGAAGATGGGGAATCTCTCCTTTCTATGCCCATGCATGCTCTTTCCAAGGAGGGAGGTAATCGTATGATGACAGAAGTGGTATCACCTTTTCATTTCACTCAGCCACAGAAGAAAGCGAGGCAACCTATCTTGATGCCAGAGAAGTCCTCACAATGCACCATGGTTGTTTTTGGATCTGATTCCTCATCAGCTGACATCAAAATGGAACACGGGAATGATATAAAAACAGTCAATCCCTCAGATAAGTTTGTTTCTCCTCAAGCAAAGACATTGGGTCAAAAATTGTCCTCATTAACAGAAGAACAGGGCACTATCTCTCATGCCCTTCAGTCTGATGAGCTTATTAGAGCTGGCTTAGGACAAGATAAGAACTCAACAGGTAATGTTACCTGTGGCAGCTATTCTACATCCATAACCAATGTATCAGAATCTGTGTTTGCTGAAGGGAGAACACAATCTAGCTCATCACACATTGAAAATAATCATTTCAGAGAGGACAAGGTGCATGACAGGCAATGTTATCCTCCCGATTTGCAACATGCATCCAAAACTTTACCTAGTTTTGGAACTCCTTCCAGGGAGAGGAATGCTATGAAGTTTCTATCAGGAAATTCTGACAAACCATTAGCAACTGAGCAAATCCTTTCCAAAGAGGAAGTTTCTGTGGAGCAGAATGAAGATTTTCTTTATATTTCAGCTTCCCCCTCCATTCGTAGGAGAATTATGAATGAGCCATCAGAAGTCAAGGTCACAACTCTCTCTCTCTCTCTCTCTCTCACATATGAACACATGCACAGATTTTGCTACATCCTTCAATTTGGTGTCATGAAGTGTTTAGAATTTTTGTTAACATTAACAATAGTTTTGGCAGTCATGGGATGTTTATGAAATCTGACATGGTAAGTTTGGTGCTATGCTTAACTCAGAGCCCTCATGAGAAAGAAACGACTCAGAGTCCTATTAAACAGGAGCTAATGCAGAGTTCCTCCAGTAAAGATCGGTGTGCGATATCCATTGATGAGAATGTGCAATCCTTGGCTGAGAAAAGCATTCTGTCTCCCAACTTCACTTCCAATGGACCTGATAATGGTGACAGCCGTTTGAAATTTCAAGTTTCCAGTGGTGAAACTTTTGCACAAGATACCAAAAATTCTTCTGTACGAAAAAGAAGAATTGATGAATCAGTTCCTGCAGATGTAAGCCATGCAGATAAAATTCAGAGGATCCAGAGGAGTGAGAACATTCATAAAACTAATAATTCTGTTATGGAGTTCATGTCAGAAAGTGTTAGTGGAAGCAGCAATGTAACAAAGATGTCTGGAAGGACTAACACAATGAAGCAGTGGAATGATGTATGTGTATCTGTTAGTAATCTGTTCTCTTTATATTTATATTAATTACATGTCCACTTTTGACATTTGTGATTTTTTTTTTTTAGCAAAATTTATTGAAGGTAGACTTAACTAAATTAGGGTCCGTGCTTACCTTTTATTTCTCTCCATACTTCTTATTTGTCCATTTAATCTCATTTGTTAAATTGCTTCTCTTATAGAGTTAACCTGATTTGGACTCTGACCCCATCGTCGATATTAAATTTTGTAGTTTTCATGAAGGAAAAATGTATAGTGGTAAAAAGCATTAGCAACATGTTTTTTGTGATACTTTAGAAAACCAGTCAATCGTAAGGGGGATAGATGATCAATCAATCCTCGGAGAACAAAAAGCAATGTCAAAGCTCCATGAATAGCACTATGCAAATGGACAGTAGCATAAGATTATTCTGTAGAATGTTACATTTTGTCTTTCCAATTCATCCTGACTTCAGTGTCTGCTCTGCAGATTTTGCTAAAATTCTCATCAGATGCACAACAATTGCTCTCACCATTAGTTGATAACCTAAATATGAGATTGGTAATATATATCTCTGTTCCATTATAACTGGTTTGGTTGCTTTTATGTATAGTCTTTTAATGCCCTTTTTTTAACCATATGTAGATTTGTGTGCTGCAAGATATTTTGACTCATCTGCAGAAGGTTAAACTTTATGAGACACTCTGTTGGCAGATAAGGTCTCAGGTCTGATGAATGAGTGAAACCGTCTTCAAATCACTCTTAAATTTTTCTGTTTTTGATTGCTTCTCTTGATAGGAATATAAATCTAGTCCAAATTGTTTGCCTTCTAACATGCTGCTTCTATCTTTTTTACAGAAAACATGTGATCAGTTGAGTGAAGTTAGGAATAACAGGTAGTTACTCATCTTGTCATTGTTACTCTGTGATGGACATGGTGATTTTGGTCTTTAAATCATTGTTTGCAAATTAATTTTGTTTAAATAATGCTGATCAGTGAGTTAATGTTACAGAGTAACTGAAACAAAAATGCTGCTTTATAAGTTAGTATATGAAAAGGCAAGGCAGCAGTTAATGTCAGTCAATCGTGAAAGAGTTCTGGTATTTATTACCCTTCTTCTTGTGTTTTACTTTCTTTGTCTCTGTATTTTCATTGTCATCTGCCATGTTCTTGCATACGCAGAAAAAAGCACAGCAGCTGAGCTCTGCAGTTCAAAAGTCTCAGATGCTGAATTCAAATAGAAAATGTCTATTGTTGCCTAGTGACAAGGGCACTTCAACTGATTGCAATTTTCAAAATCCATCCAGAGTCAATTTGGGAAGCAAAAATGAGGTATACATATGCATCAAGATGACAATTGTTCTGTATGCCCTTTATTCCCCTGAAGTATTTTCATGATTAGTTGCCTTTGAAATGGATATGGTGGCCTGCATTAAGGAGAATTTGTTCTTAAAATGTGTAATAATAGGTAGATCATATTTTCAGCAAATGCAAGAACAGCAAGAAAGAAAGAATTATTGGCAATGAATTTTCAGTTCTTCCACAAATTGCTGTTTGATCCTGTTTGAAATTACATTAGCTAGACCTTAGAATGCTCTAGCTATGGAAAAAACTATTGAAGGACTTGGAGGTTCAGAACTTGAGAAGCTCTGTGTGAGAGTGCATCTGTGTGTCTCTATGTGGCTTTCCAAATCTCAAGAACTCAATTTCTTTTTCCCAATTCAGACCATGAGGCAAGGGTCCTTTTCCAAGGTTTTCGTTGTTTCCGAACTTCTAGACTCCTCTGCATTCATTAATATCTTAAGGGGATTTGGTTGCAGAATTTCATTGATGCTCTATAATGCATTGTAATTAGACCTGATCACTCACTTGGGGACATGAGAGGCCTAACTACAAAAGAATTGAGCCCTGGGGTTTTTTCTTACTTCAAGACCTTGCTTGGAATTTTTTTACGTGTAGTTTAAATAGTATTTTTATATATATTTTTATGGGCTGGACTTGGGGGCATGGCCAGGGTCAAGGCTGAAAACCTTCAACAGTCCAAACATTGAAGTTGAACTTGTCCAACTGTAATCATGATGGAAAAAATTGTTGCTTCCTTGTGTCAAGTCCATGCATAAGTCACTTATCCAGATTTCTTAATGATCGTGGAAATGAGAGATTTACAATAACCAGGATTCTTGCTCGCTAATGCTTAGATGTCCATAATGTACTGGTGGAAATCAGATCCATCAATGATAGCATGCAAATACGGAATAATTTGCCATTAGATATGGTGGACTTTAGTAGTTTGATTGACCTTTCTTCTATTCATAACACATGATCAGTTTTCTGTCTTCTAATATTTAGTGTATTCTCTATCACAAGAGTCCACATTATCCAATTCATTGAATTTCTGTTTCTTCTGGTTGTTCAATATCTTGAATGATCCAAGCAAGAACATCAAGTTCATTTTAAGATTTATAAAGAAGCGAATGTGTTGTTAATATGCAGGTTTCCATGGAAAAATTGGCCATGAAGAAACGTGAGCTTGAAGCTTTAAATAGAAGCATAACAAATTTAACTAAAGTTCTCCACAGTTACTGCAAAATAAAAGGAGAACCAAGTTGTTTTGAGACCATCATACTGTTGAATGATCACCTGAGGAAGAAAAGCTCTTGCAGGTTTATACACCAGGGTTTGCAGGTGTTTATACTTGTACAAAAGTCTTTGTCATCTGGATATGATGTTCTGTTTCACTGAGAGAGATGTATTGTCTGTTGTTTTGTCAGTTGTGGGAAGTTGATGATCTCGGGAGCAGGAATGGTAAACGAAATGTTGTTCTCCACTACCAAGGCTTAATCTTCCAAAGGTTGCTTTGTTGGATTTTTTTTCCGTTGGTGTGCTGTCTCTAGTTGAGAACAAAAGAGCATATTCAATCGGAACACAACCTTATTTTTATTCTTCTTTGTGATGAGATACAGATTTGTAATAGATGATGATCCTATTCCTAGCATTTTTGTTTCAACCAAATTGGAGGACCTAAACATTCTAAAGGTAATATGGTCAAACGGCCGTCTATAATCATGTATGTGTTTGATAAGTTTCATTTGCTGTAGTACTCATTTTTCTCAGTGTTTCTTGTTTGTTAGAACTACCCTAGCATGGATGCTTGCGTGGCTTTTGCGAGTGTTCTAAATGCTAAGACCACAAAGAAGCATATTGGGTCTAAAAGTTTTGCTCTAGAAACACAAGTAAGACTGTTGTCTTTCTTGCCAATGAAACTTTTCTGAATTTATCTGTACTGGAATCTGCAGATGCAAACCTGTGCTGATTGATTCAAATAAAAAAAAAAAGCTTCCAGTTTAATTACAAGCACATGTATTTTCATATATTAATTTTTTCTATGTTGGCTTCATGTTGTTAGATTTATTGAAGGGGTACATTTCTACACCATCCTTTGAGTCTTATGATTTGCATAGTGTTCTGGATGAGCAATTTGATTTTGTTAACCCCCCGTCTTTTTTTGACAGTACTATTAAAAGTTTTCTTCATCCTAATGCAATTTTTGTTATGCAGACTACCTGTTCACTTCTACATAATTTGCTTGATGTGCTTGGAGAAGTACAACTAGCACAAGTAGAAATTAAAAATCTGGTCCTGACAAGCTTTCGCTCTTCCTCAGGTAAAACAATACCTTCTTTATTCTTTTTACATTCCTCTTTGGTTGCCTATGAGTTTTTGATTATGACATTGGCAAACTGCATTATTTGTACTATATAAAAAGCAAGCAAAGTGCAAGTGTACAACTTTACATTACAATCTGGATAAAAGAGGAATTTCTAATACGATACATTAGTCGAAACTAAGAAGACATTAACTTCCTATTTTTTATGCATTTCTCCCCTTGCTAATAATGCAAGTTGGGTAGCTTTTATGTATTCTAGTGGCAATGGATGTTGTGAAAAGTAATGGCCACCGCTTCTAATAAGAGGGCTGGTTTGAAAATTCTCATGGAAGGTTTTAACATATTATTCAAAGCTAAGACAGACACATTGCATTTTAATTTTAACCAGATCAACAGAACATGAAAATGACATCCTTGATTTTGATAACAACACTATTTGACATTATTGGCCAAATTTTGGCTAGCATTTATAAATAAAGTAATTAAGATATCAATTTAAAAATATTATATTTTAAAAGTTAAAATGGGTTAAATCTTTTGAAAATGTAATCAGGTACAATTAAATATCCAAAAATTTTAGAAAAATGAGTTATTTAATATGTTTTAGTAATAAATTGACCTTATTGGTTGATATTTCTAATGTTATATGGAGTCACATTTGCATATAGAAATATGGAATCCTAAACTTATTCTTTATCCTATATTGACATAAAGGGCATCCAAGTAACATAAAGCTCTATCTCGGTTCTTTTGGGCTCATCAAGGCTATATATAACTAGGAATTTTGATATGTTCCAGTGATATTGGGATCCCCGTCCCCTATGGAGCTGTTAACCGGAAAACATGTTCTGTTGAACTCACATACTGGAACGTGAAAGTAGTAGACTCTAATAAGTTTAGGAGAGATAAGGAGGGAAAAAATAGACATAAAATAAATAGAAAATATATAGAATCCATTACTTGTTATACTTTTGGATATATATTATTTGATAAAGGAATCTGAATATATCTCTAACAAAGCCGTCAGATGAAAATATAGTTGTTTTTAGAGGAGAATATTGAACAATATTTTTGTGGAGACAAGTAGCTTTTTAAGTTATCAAATTAATATTATTACTTGTTAATATTGAGTAATGACATGATTTATCTTAGTGTATGTGTGTATAAAATATGTGCATGAATTCTCCTAAATGAACTGCAACTCGAAATATCAAACCAACTAAGCCTACCCATTGTACTGCAAAGTGCAAACCATAAGATCTTTGTTTAATTCAAGTTTTTTTTTAAAAAAAAAAATAAAAACCTTCACAAGGAATTCCTCATTTGTCATTTCTAAACTTTCAAACTCACATCAGATTCCTAAATCAACCGCTGTGCTTTTTATCTATTATGTGAGATGTCAATATATTGATATTCAGTTCAGTTGAACTCTTTTTTTCTTGTGTTTCTCTTGCACTCTCTTTCATCTTTTCTGTTTCTTTATCTTCTTAATCATTTGTTGCTGCTCTTTTTGCTTGGTTCTTTGTTGCTTTGATTTTCTTCTTTTCTCTCCATAATCGATATGACATGCTTATCTAATTTGCATTGCTTATCTAATTTGCATTGCCTTATTGACCTACCTACCAAGTGCGCTCGTTTGATTCTCTGAACTTGATATGGTTCAGGTGACACGGTTACAGACAGGCTTAAGAAGCCAATGCATCCTTATTTCTGACATTTCTCTTATTACTGTTTCTATTTCATGTATGAAATGTTATAACCGTTGAAATAATTTATTAATTGAGCTCAATGAGTTAACTGTATGGTTTCTTGACTCCCCTTTGGCTATGGCCATTTATGGATTTGCAATATATCTGCCTTTCATGGGCTGGTCAATCAGCACTGCCTTTTTCTCAATTCTCTCTCATTTAGTATGTAGTAATTTTTCAGTGTGGGTATGAGATTGTTGCTCTATACCCCGGAAGGCTTGAACTAACCTTTATATGTTTTTCACATTCCAGTTGGGCAGCTTGATTTGCAGCTCTCCTTCATTGATTCTAACAGTGGCAGGAAGGTGATGGTGACTCTTGACTTGACATGTTTGAACTGGTAAAGCTTGCACAAAATTCTTAATTTTCACCACTAATGATTTTCAAACTTAATGCCAGAATTTCCTTGCACTAAATTTGTCAAGTTATGCATATCTGTTTGTAGTCTGTAGGCATTGCTTAAGTTCACCCAGAAGGGCAGGCCCTGATACAGGCATACCTTTGGCCACTCATAAATAGCTGTGCAGCTGCATGTTCTAGTTCAAAACTTTTAACTGTTTCATTAGATATCTGTGCAATTGCCTCTAGTAGTTCAGAGCATGAAGAAAGATACTGCAGTTTGTAGACTATAGGAACCTCAGCATTTTATATTTGCAAGGTAGTAGTTTTCTCTTAATTTGCACAAAGTTGCTCGCATCCAAGTTTACTTTGAAAGTCAGTGCCATTTGACATGATTGAGAACTTTGGTCTTAGACTAAGATGTTCTAGGAATAATTACCTATCTGCTGCATAGACGGAATTTTTGGAACTTTTGCCAGTCCTATATATGAATGAAGTTGGCATTGTGGATTATCTTTTTATAAGTGATTCTATTTGCTTGATTTTTAAACAGTAGGCTCTAAAAATGGTGATGAATTTGTGGTAACATTTCAGCGAAACAAATTTACAGAATTACAGCCAAAGTTGGACCTCAACTTTCTTCACATTATTTATCCTAGTAGTAGTTGAAAGCATATCATCCTATGTACTAGAAGAGTTAGATCAGTTTGGTAGCTTGTTCGACTTTTCTTCACCATGATTCTTAAGCATTCTGCATGAATGGAAGTGTTTGTTTGTACTTGGAGAAACTATAAAGATACACTCGCTTTGGATGCTCGTCTGAGTTGCCTAATTTTTGAACTTTCAAATTCTGAGCACTTGGATAAATAGTTTTCCCTGTAGTTATGACATTTGCATGTTGATTTTTGGTGGCTAATATTTTTTTTGAAGTGTTTTTTTTTTTAATTGGATTATTTTGTACTTGGAAGTAATTTGCTAACAATAGCAAATAGTATCACTACTATCTTATCCCAAAAAAAAGGAGAGAATTGATGGAATATATACGTCTAAATCATGCTCTAGGTTGATGAGTTTGGAGTTCAGATCTTTCACATGTGCGAAGTCGCCACTTGCTTGCTTGTACTGTCATCATTTTTTATAATGTCCATACCTCAGAGGGATTGTATGAATAAGCTTATGTTTGTTAAATGACTAGATTGTCTGATAACCGGTTTTCTGAAACAGTGGGGTCTACCCTTCGGACATCTTTCCATATCAGCTACAAGCTTCTGTTGCTGGGACATGCATGCCTCTCCCTGAGTCACTATCCACTAAAATAAAAGCTGCAGTTGATGGTCTTACAATTGGGTGTTCTAGGATTATAAGGCTGTGCAGGTGTATTTCGCAGGTGTTGCAGCCCTTGAGCACATGAGCATGTTTCATTTCCTTACGAGGAAAGATGTCGGTTGTCTTGCTTTTGTTGGGGTGGCTATTATTTTTTGTACTCCATAGCACGGATAACCATCTCTTGTCTTTGACAGATTGGACTTGTACCTATGAAATACGGGTAGTAAGGTTGTTCATTTATCGCTTTTGGTAATTTTGCCTTTAATTTTTGTTTGTTTTATAATTTTGTTTCAGTGTTTAGTTGTAGGGGTGATCAGCGGTCGGTTCAATACAAGGAATCCAATTTGTAGTCGGTATTTTTAAGTGAAAATAGAGCACCGAACTGAACCGAAAATAACATTAGAAATATCGGTTCAGTTGATAGAAATAGGCAGTATTTTTGGTTCGATTAATTGAATGGGTTTGAGTCAAAAAATAATAAAAATAAAAACTGAAATGCATCTTATATTATATATTGGGACGAGGCACATGAGTTTTCCACTAAGAATAATTACAGACTGGGTTTAATTACAATCAATAACAATAAATATACAAATTTTGCCATTTGCTAAGTACAAAAAAAAATGAGTTCAAATATACAGAAACTAATTGTTGGATACAATTCATCTAAAGTATATTTAGTTAGTTGCCTAGGGCAACTTCCCCTCATTTTGAGGCTTCAGAGCAAAAAATATTGAAGCCTGCGGTGCAGCCAAATTTATATAAAAAATAATAAGAATGGCTTGCATAAAAAATTAAAAAAATTATGATTGCTTAGTCATCAGTGAAGCACCTAAAATATATACCAGCATCCTGTGAATAAATAACACAAGTTCAAACAAATGAAAAAATCAAAAATTTTGACTAATGAAAAGCAACTCAAAGGACAGACTTAAAGAAAAATGGGCTCAGATTCAAAGTTTCAGGTCATGTGAATATGCAGCAACAAAATCTGGCAACAAAGACATGCCACCAAAAAAATTGTATAAGCCAACATATTTACAAAATCTGAAGACTTAGGTGGAAGCAGCATCATAGCCAAAACCAAGTAAATAATGAAAATACACATGAAAACAAAAATCAATTGAAAGTAAAAGCAAAACAGAAAGTATAAGACATATAGTTGGCTCAATTCAAAGCAAAATGGGCAAACAAAGGATCAAATCAAAGACATAGCCACTAGATATGAGAAGTAAAAACAAACAGAAATGAGAAGTAAAAACAAACAGAAATGAGAAGTAAACA
>CATIWM010273598.1:0-11696 GCA_949671775.1 Mallotus repandus
AATAAATAAATAAATAAATTTTTGAAAAAGAAAATAAAAAAAAATTGGGTCGGTTCAATTTCCGACCGAAAATACAGATTTCCGGTCGGAAATTTGTCAAAAAAAATGCAGTAAACAAAACGCTGCTTTTCAAAATACAAAATAGTGATGAATGGGCCTACTTTCTTCTTCTTTTTTTTTTTTTTTAAAACATAATTTTTTTAAAAAAAATCTATATAAAAAAAATTAATAACAACAATAATTAAAATAAAAATAATAGTTCCTAAAAATAATTTACAATTTAGTTTAAAACCAATAAATCAAATCCAATAAATCTAATTTCACTGTCTATTTTCATCATCGGGTCCTCTGTCGCATCCATGCTCTAGTTATCCCGAAATTGGGTGCTTACAGTTGGTCATGAATCTTTCTTTCCCACCCAATTTGAAATGCATAGAGAAGTATGGATTTTCATCATCATAAAACACCAAGCAAAGAGTGAAGGTAGAAAGAAATTCCACAATCAAAGAAGGATAATAGGGTAAAGGAGTGAAGGCAAATTTATACAAACCCTCTCTAAGCAAAAGTTCCTTGACTTCTTCATAACACCCAATGGCTTTGAGAGTGGATTCATCCATGAATCTAGAGGGAATGAGAGGCCTCTTTTGAAATTGAGCAAAAGTCTTTTTAATATCTTAAAAAGAATGAAAAAAGGGAGGATTTGACCTCTTAGGTTTCTCCTTCTTAAAGGTTGGCTCTTGGGATGATGAGGGAGGCCTAGATGGTTTCTTGGGAGCCATGGAGAACAAAAATATTGTTAAAGAAGAAGAAAAGAAAGAAGGAGAGAAAAAGGAAATAATTAAGAAGAAGAGTAAAAAAAATAAGAGAGTATTTATAGACTTGTGGAAGAGAGAGGAAGGAAAAAAATTTGAATTTTAATTAAAAAATGCATTAAAAACTAATTCTGACTAGGATTGATGTGCCCATTCAATGCAAAAAATTGGTTTTTCATGTGCTGTCAGGATCGCTATCCCGATCGAGACATCGAATATCCTAGTTGGGACATTCATGTCCCGAGAAATGTCTTGATCGGGATACAAATCAGGATTCTCATGGGAGTAAAATTGAATAGGTTTCCCAATCTTGTCCAAGCACAGTCCTGGTTGGGACTAATGTTCGTGACACCCCTTGAGCTTTTGAAAACTTTGCTATTAAGTCTAGAAATAATTTATAATTTAGTCCCTACAAACTAAATGCATACTAAATTGAATGAAATTGATTGCAAACACAATTATGACCACATTTATTCATAAATGAGCATACAAATTATCATTTTAAAGGAAATTTTATTTTGCTAATGGTGAATTAATTAATTGTATTTATTTCAACAATTAATTAATTAATTTAGGATTAGCTAAAGAAAATAAATAAAAAGAAATAGAGTAGATAAATTTTTTTAAAAAAAATATCAATTCAAAGCAAGCAATATTTTTACACGGTTAGGATTGAAAAAAAAAATTCAAATTTGCATGAAATCAAGTAAGCATATCACAACATAATTTTATCATGGTCAAGCAATTTATCCAACATACATCCAAATAGAATTCAAGACATGATCATTCATTTTGCAATAAAGACCATATAAATGCACAACATTTAACAATAAAAAGAAATCAATGCAAGCTAGAACCATAAATCATGCCAAATTCATGCTTAATGAAATTCAATCTCTCCTCATTTAGAGGTTTAGTGAAAATATCTGCAAGTTAATTATTCATATCAACAAATTCAAATAAGATGTCACCATTTTGCACATGATCACGTAAGAAATGATGTCTAATGTCTATGTATTTTGTTCTAAGGTGTTGAATGGGATTTTTGCTAAGGTTTATTGCACTTGTATTGTCACATTTAATTGGAATGTGATCAATATTAATGTCATAGTCCATTAGTTGTTATTTTTGCCATAATACTTGTAAGCAGCAACAACTAGTCACCACATATTTGGCTTTAGCAGTGGACAAGGCAATCGAAACTTGTTTCTTGCTAAACCAAGAGACTAAGCGATTTCTTAAAAATTGGCAAGTTTCAAAAGTGCTCTTTCTATCTACCAAGCTATCGGTAAAGTCTGCATTTGAAAAACTAATTAAGTCAAAGGATGAATTCCTAGGATACCAAAGTCCTAAATGCAAAACTCTGCTAAGGTATTTGAAGATTCTCTTAATGGCATTTAAATAAGACTCTCCAAGACATGATTGAAACCTAGAATAAAAGCAAGTAGCAAACATTATATTCAGTCTATTATCTATTAAATAAAGTAAGGATTTGATCATACCTTTATAATGCTTTGCATCAATCGTTTTGCCATTCCCATCCTTAGTGAGTTTAGTGGAGGTGCTCATGGGGGTTTTGCTTGACTTAGCTCCATCCATCCCAAACCTCTTAAGAATATCCTTTGTGTGCTTAGTTTGGTTGATGAAGATCTCATCTTTGCATTATTTCATTTGTAATCCAAGGATGAACTTGAGCTCACCCTTCATGCTTATCTCAAATTCTCCTTACATTTACTTAGAGAATTCCTTACACATCAAAGCTCAGCACTTAATGTAGCACGAAGATGATCTTGCAAAACAAGAAAAATCTCATTGAGGGAGGGCTTTGGTTGCCCAAGGCCCCTCCAATGGTTAAGTCAGTCTTTGGATTGATGAGAAAGTAAAAGATGAGTCATGAATTATGAAGAGAAGAGAAGAAGATGTAGAAAGTGAGTGTGTGCGTTGAAGAAAATGTGCATGTTATATAGAAAGGCCGTAGCTGGTATCTGGATCAGAAGTTTCCCTTTGGGAGATTTTTTTAGAAAGTACAACACGTGTCAAACTTGGATTGGGAAGGACATTGTCTCTAGTGGCTGTGTCATGTGTGACCACTATTTTTCTGGTCAATGATTGGTGTGATAGCCAACAAGGGTACATCATCAGGACAAATATGTTGCATACGGTTCTTTCAGAACTGACTTGCTTCATTCCTTGAGGCGAGAAACCACTTAGGGCGGAGTCCCCCATGGTTAGTCTTGCCAAGCTGGTTGATATCCTAAATAAAGGAATTTCTATTACGTCCATATGGTGAGACATTACTTGATTCGTACATCCTTATAATGGCTCCTTAGTTGGTTATTACTTCATACGTGTCTTCACATCATTGGTTAGAGATTTTGATGCATCATAAGTAGTCCCCCCTAAGCCCTTAGTAGAGTGAAATTGTACTCGGGGCAGGAAGGATGAATAGGTGGCACATGTTTTGGGTGTGTTGGACTTCTAAGGGTAAAGGGTGCATGATCAAAGAGGCTATTCCTCTGCACGTCTCTCTATGCACCACCAAATTTCATGCATATTGTGGCGGTTTCCTTTCCATCATGATGGTCGATTTTGGAATTTGAAAACTAATTTTTGACACCAATTTTAATGGTTGGGGGGTATTCACGATCCCCTCTGCATATGTTGGTTGTTTACTTCCTGATTTCTAACTTCTTAACCTTTTAGTGGGTCATTTTCCTATTTAAAGACTTCCCAACTACCAAATTAGTCACTTTTTGCATATGTTCACTTTCAGTCAAAATTTTTGCTTTCAGCTTCTAGTTTTCTCCTCGTTTTCTTTGGCAGTCCACTTCTTCGAGCAATTAGGTATGTTTTCTATTTCCTTTCTCTGTTGTTTTCCTCTTTGCCATCATGAGTGATTCACGTGAGCTTTATAAGTTTATTTCCAATGCCAATTGCTTCAGCCTTCTAAAAGCCTTAGGGAACAGAACTTATGATGAACTAGCCATGGAGATCAGGGCTCCATAAAAGAATGAAAGGCTCTGGGTACCCAAGTGGGATGGTAACTTAGAACCTACCTAAAGAGATGATATGGAGATGGTTTTCTTTATAAAGCATGTAGAGTTTGGACTAGACTTACCCCCTTCAAACTTTTTTTAAGAAATTGTTTGATTTTATTCGAATTATCCTGCATATTTAACCCCTCATGTCATTTTATTGATCGCTTCTTTCACTAAATTGTATGAGAAATTGAGCATTGTCCTAACTGTAAATCTGTTTAGTGTCTTCTTCGATTATAAAAAGATGTTTAGTGGGTTTTTCACTTTTATGAGTAGGCAATGATTAGTTATAATCGGCAAGGTCCCTGATGTAGATAAATTATGGTGAAATAAATTTCTGGTAGCTCAGTTGAAAGATGATGGTCCTATTAGGGAGTGGGGTTTTAATAGGGATTGGTTTCATGCATTTGAAGAGGCCAAGGGGAGGCCAACTCTAACCAAGGAAAAGAAGGAAGGTTGGGAAAAGATTCTGAATGTGGGGAAATCTTGATAAGTGGCACTACTTTAGAGGATTCTGGTGGGTTTTACTTGTTGTTTTTTATGTTTGGAATTTAGATGGTTTTTCCTTTATACTCATAATAATTCTACTTGCAGTTTCTCAGGATGGTATGAGTTTTAATCGGTCCATGAAGTTTAATTTCTCTGCTGAAGAACTCAGGCGAGCAGCAAAGAGCAAGATTAAGAAGGAAGCTAGCTCAGGAGTCAGTGATCCACTCCAAATTCTTATAAAAAAGGCCAAAAGAAAATATCACATTCTTCTGAAGTAACCAAGAGGTGAAAGGTGTTGGAGATCAAGGAGGTCGCTGGTGAGAAAGTCCTAACTAACGAGGGTAAGGACCTTCCTCCTAATGGAAAGAACAGAGGGAAAAAGAAGGTCACTACCAAAGTGGTGAGTTCAGACACAAATAGTGGGGGTGAACTACTGCAAAAGAAATCAAGGATAAGAGGGAAATTCACTCCCCAAGGAATCCAAGGAATTTCAAAAGATGGTGAGGGACATAGTAGCTTCCCAAGCTTCTGATTTTTATTCAATAGGGTGGAAGGACCTTTTGGAGAGGGTTCACACTCATTTTCCCCATTAGGATTTCTCTCTATTTGAGGTAGTTAGAGGTAATGAGTCCAGTAGTGAGGAGTAAGAAGTTGAGCATGAGCAGGGTATTCATTCCCCTTTAGCTACCTTGCCAGCATCGCTAGTCTTTCATCCTGACGCTGTTATTATCGAGCCTTCTGTTGAAAAAGACTCTGCTATGATACAGGAAGTTCTCTAGAGTGTGAATACGGAGATCCAGTCAAGTGGTGCCCCAACTGGCGAAGGAGATGCTGAGAAGAAGGATTCTGAATGATGCTTTAGGCCTTCTTGTCTTAATGGGTTGAATGCCTTGAGTAATTATGTAGTTTGTTGGGCAGATTAATAGTTTTTTTTTTGCTTGATCTTGAACATTTTACTTTTGTGGCTTGGTGGCTATTATAATCTGAAATTTGTTGGTAGTTACTTCAAATTCATCCTTGAAGACTTGGTTATGGTGTGTTTATTTTCTATAAATATTGTTTGGATTTTTCCTCTTTTATTTTCTTAAGAGGGATTTTGGTGTTTGATATGAGTAGAATTCATTTGTTTTATATGATTAGCTCCACTTCTAGGAGAATGTGATGTTTGTCCCTTTCGAGGATGTAATGGAGCTGGCCTATAATGACACTTCATTGTTTCTTGTGAAGCCTATGTCGATCGATCTTCCTTGTGGGAGTGTGGTAGTTTTCCTTTAAATTTTTCATTTTAATTTATTTATTTGGAAAATGTAGAGGATTGGCTTTAGGAAAAGCACCTCATGTGGGGAGGAAATATTTATTCATATACATACATTTTCAAAAGATCTCCTAGCTGAGTTCATTACAAAAGCAAAAGCTCTTCATTTATTGACAATATATTTAAGAAAGCAAATAAAATAAAAGTAGCCTTACTAAAAGTATTTCTTCAAGTGCTACATGTTCCATGGGTGTGGGAGGCGGTTACCCTCTAGGTCAGCTAGGTAGTAAATTCCTATCTTGGAAGACCCTATTACCCGGAATGGACCATCCCAGTTAGGTGAGAGCTTTCCCTATCCTTCCCGCTTATCAGTTACATTAAGATTCCTAAGTACCCAGTCTTCTATCTGTATTAAGCAAGGTCTGACCTTTGAGTTAAAGTATTGCGCAGCTTTCCTTTATTATGCTACCATTCTGATTGAAGCTTCTTCTCTAAGCCCCTCTAATAGATCCAAGTTTATCTTTAGTCCTTCATCATTTCTTTCCATGTCGCAATACTGTACTCTTGAAGATTTCATCCCTATTTCCACTGGTATTGCTCCCTCCAGAACATATGTTAAGGCAAAAGGAGTCTCACCAGTGGCAGATCTTAGGGTTGTGCAGTATAACCATAGGATGCTAGGCAATTCTTTGGCCTAATTAACTCCAGACCCTTCTAGTCTCTTTTTTAATCCTTGGACAACAGTCTAGTTTGACACTTCAGCTTGGCCATTAGTTTGAGGATGTGAGACAAAGCTAAATCGATGGTATATGTTTAATCCATCAGTGAACTCTCTGAATTTTGTGCAATCAAACTATTTACCATTGTTAAATATCAAGATTTTTGGTATTTTGAATCTACATATCACATTCTTCCAAAAGAAGTTAATTGCTTTCTGGGCAATTATGAGGGCCATTGGTTCAGCCTCTATCCATTTGGTAAAGTTGTCCATAGCCAAAATTATGAAACTTTTTTTACCTAGGGCCATTGAGAGTGGTCCCAAAATATCGATTCCCCATTAAGCAAAGGGCCATAGGTCCTGAATAAGGCTTAGTTGGGTAGGAGAGGCGTGTACTAAATTGGCATATCTTTGGCAAACATCATATTTTTTCAAAAACTCAATGGCGTCTTTCTTCATAGTAGGCCAAAAATATCCCTGCCTGATTATCAGGTTGGACAAGGCTCTGCCCCTATATGTGTTCTGCGGACTCCTTCATGTATTTCCTTCATAACATACTCAGCTTCTCCTTTAGTGAGACATTTCAGTAAAAGCATACAGAAACCCTTTTTGTATAGTTTTCCATCCACCAAGATGAATTTGGCTGCACCTGTTGAAAGTTTAATGGCCTCACTTTTGTCAACGAGTAACTCTTCCATTTTCAAATATTTGATGATTGGGTCCATCCAGGAGGGATTTACTTCGCATGAGCATACTTCATGAGGCTGATCAATTACTGGAACAGTTAAAGTTTTTACTCTGATGTAGCCAGGTGGAGATTCTTCCTGTTGCATTGCCATTTTACTCAATAGATCAGCTCCATTATTTTCCTCCCTTAGTATCTTCACTACGCAGACAATAATTTTCTTTCCCTCATATCTTGACAGAATCTCCTTCACCTTCTGGAGATAAACTTCCATTACTTTATCTTTAGCTCCAAAAGTCCCATTGATCTAATTCATGATTAACTGAGAGTAACTTTGTACTTTCATATTAATAACCCCAATAGCTTCAGCCAGTTGAAGGCCCTTTATGATAGCTTCATATTCGGCTATGTTGTTGGATGCAGGAAAATCAAGCTTTAAGGTAAATTCGGTTTGAAACCCTTAGGGGCCCTTCAAAATGATTCCTGCTCCACCTATTCTTGCACTAAAAGATCCATCCACATATAAATTCCATTCATAATAGAAATGAGAGGAGGTACCGAGATATGTAATTAGGCATTCTGTTTGTGTTTTTTTTGCTTCTCTTTAAGGTCTAACTCATTGAATCCACATTCAGTAATAAAATCAGCCAAGGCTTGGGCCTTGAGGGCTCTCCTAGGCTCATACTGGAGCCCATACCCCCTATCTCTACAACCCACACAGTCATTCTCCCTTCAATGGATGGTCTTTGTAAGGTGCGTCTAAAAGGGGTGTCGGTGCAAACCACTCCTTGATGTCCTAACAAGCAGACTCAAAACTTCCTCACAGCTACTTGGAGGGCATATACTAACTTCTCCATCTGAGAGAACTTTTACTCTGCTCCCTTTAAGACCCTGCTTACATAATAGATAGGCTTCTGTACCTCTTCTTCCTCCCTAACCAATACAGCACTGACTGCCTGATCAGAGGTAGATATGTAAATAAATAATTCATCCCCCTGGATGGGCTGACTTAGAATTTATGGGGACTGGAGATACTCTTTTAATCTTTAAAGGCTCTTTTGCACTCCTTAGTTCATTCAAAAGCTCATGCCTTCCTCAATTTTTTAAAGAAAGGTAGGCACCTCTCTACTGATTTTGATATGAACCTGTGTAAGTTAACTATCCTCCTTGTCAGCCTCTGAGCATCTTTTATGCTTGAAGAAGAAGGCATGTCTATGATAGCTTAGATTTTTTCTAGATTGGGCTCTATCCCCCTGCTACTGACTATATAACCCAAGAACTTGCCTCCATTGACGAAAAAAGAGCACTTCTCCAGATTTAATTTCATTCCGTAGTGATCCAACATCCCAAAGATTTCTTCTAGATCCTTCTAGTGCTCCTCAAAGCTCCAACTTTTTATTATCATATCATCCACATAGGCTTCTAAGTTCCTTCCTAATTGGTCTTTGAAAATCTTATTCACAAGACATTGGTAAGTGGCACCAGCATTTTTCAGCCTAAAGGGCATTGCCTTATAGCAATAAGTCCCCTTTTCATGATAAATGTAGTCTTCTCCTTAGCATTAGAGCTCATGGGGATTTGGTGGTTTCCTAATAAGGTATCTACTAAAGTTAAGAATTTGAAACCAGTCATTGCATCTGCCAATTTGTCGATTGATGGCAACGAGAAGCAATCCTTTGGGCAGGCCTTATTGAGGTCTGTGAAGTCTATACATAGCCTCCACTTATTGTTTCCTTTCTTGAATAGTACAACATTGGCTAGCCAAGTATGGTATGTAACTTCCCTGATGAATCCGGCCTCTATCAGTTTACGATCCCCCTGTCTATGGCTTCCTGCTTGTGAGGGGGAAAATCTCTTCTTCTGCTTTACTGGAGAGATATTTGGGTCCACTTTCAATTCATGTTTCATAACATCTGGATCAATCCTTGGCATGTCACTTGGTTTGAAGACAAAAGTAGGGACATGTTTTTTGAGAAATTCTTTCACCAGAATATTTTGGTCTGGGTTCAAGTGTGCATTAACACAGGTGGACCTGTCTGGTTGATCCGGAGAGAGGGTATAGGGCTCCAGCTCTCCTACTAGCTCCATTCTTTGATCAGTTATACTCCCTTCCACTTCAGTATTTTCACATAATAATACATCCTCCCTACTTGGTGAAGTCAAAAACACAGAATGGTAATATTTGGCTTCCATCTGTCTTCCTCTGATGGTAATCGGGCCACTTTCAAAAGGAATTTTCATGCACAAATACCTTATTCATGTTGTGAGGCAGAACTCATATAGTATTAGTCTCCCTATGATGGCTTTGTAATTTGTGGACACCCTGGCTACTAAAAACTCAGACATGGCAGTTCTCTTCCTTCCCAAATTTCCATCAACGTCCTTTTCACCCAAAGTGACGGGTAGTACTATCTTCCCCTCTATCTTGATTGGTGCTTCGTTAATTCCTCTTAAATTGGAGTGTCCAGGGATAAGGCATTCATTCCTAATTCCCATTTTTTTAAAGACATGGTATGGCAACAGGTTGAAAAAACTTCCATCATCAACCAGCACCCTATCCACCATGTAATTATTTATTATGGCTATTACCACCATTGCTTCAGCATGCAAAATTTCTATTCCTTGAGCATTTTCTAAACCAAAAGTCACTACACACATTTTAGGAGCTTTGTTTCCTTTTCCCTTCATCTTCTTGGGAGGGCCTTATGAGTTTTTATCTGGCTTTGTCATTTCAAGAGAAGGATATTCTCCTAATATTACGTGTATGACTCCTTCGGTTCTAACATTAGAAGGAGCAGCCATTTATTTATCTTTCAACACATAAGTTGCCTTGGCTGGGGTTCATCATGCTTGATAAAATGCCTTAAATGTCCTTGTCTGATTAACCTATCGATCTCTAACATCAATTGGTGACATCCATTTGTGCTATGGCCCACTACTTAGTGAAAAAGGCAATATTTTGTTTGATCACGATTTATAGGGTTAAAAGGCATGTCCCTTGGCCATTAAACGTACTCCTTATCTTTGATAGTCATTAATACTTCTTGTCTTGAAGCATTTAATGGTGTCATATTTTCCTCCCTTAAGGGAGTGAATGGCCTTCTTAAAGGTCTCTGTGGAGGTGGTCTGAAGGACAAAGTATGCGCTCCCTTCTTAAATCGTTTAGGGGGAAAGGTCTCCTTTGAGGGTTTTTTTCTTTTTGAGGAAAATTTGCTAGTGCAAAAAACATCATCCTACTTAATATACTTTTTAGCTCTGTCCATGAGGGTAGTTAGATCAATTAGCCTATTTTTGGATAAGGAATTGAAGAAAGGCGGACTATTTTTCCCCTTCATGATGGCTTATATCGCCCATGAATGCTCCAAGTGAGGGATTTTCAGGGCTTCCATGTTAAATCGAGACATATATTCACACAGGCTTTCACCTTTGCCTTGCACAATAGTCTTCAGAAAGGACATTTCCCTCTCGGCATGAATGATGGATATAAACCTACTTACAAAAAACTTACAAAAATCATTAAAAGAGTGGATATTGTTAGGAGGAAGATGATTGAACCAAGTTTTTACGACCCCCACAAAGGTGGTTGGAAAAATTTTACACAACTTGGCCTCCGAACGGGTATAAAATTCAACAATAGTTCTGAATTTAATCATATGGTCCCGAGGATTAGTGGTTCCATCATAGGAGGGTAAACTGGGTAGCTTGAACTTACTGGGTATCGGGTCTTTTTGTATCAACTCAGAGAAAGGTGATACTTGGTTAATAGCATAGTTAGTGGGTTGATTTCTGCCTGCTCTAGCCCTCTTCCATGCCATAAACTCTCTCAGATCTTCCCCCCAATCATTATCATAACAAAAGGTATAAGCAGAGCTTATGAACCTTCAGCTGCGAGATCCTTCACCATGCAACAGAGATTCAATCTCCCTATTGCTCCTTCAAGCAGTGCCCAAATGTCTACTACTTGAGAGTGTATCATCGCTCCTCCTGCTCTCAAGGGGTCCTCCAGCTCCTTCAAGTTCCCTCCTTGATGTTCGAAGACGATAGAGCCCCTTCTCATGCATTGCTTGGCGTCCCATGGGAATCTCAGGCTCAATTATTGTGTATCATCCTCAGCTTTGAAGAGACGTATCCTTCTATTCATCTGGGGAGTAGGGACATATGGATCCATAACTACTGCTTTGGTTTTGTCACCGAGCTTGTGAATATTAGTCAAATACTCAACTTTGTCCATTAAATCCTTGAGGAAACCTGGATCAACCTCGACAGTTTTTAAGGGATTTGAGGGTCCTGCTGCCTTGCCATCCCTTCCCCCAGGGGCTCTATCACCCTCATCCTCAGATGCTATTGACCCAGCCACTTTATTAGGAAAACATAAACACTTTTGCTATCTATACATACTTTGAACTTTGTTATAAAGGATAACCACTCTATACAGAACAATTATCCTTCCCACAGACAGGGCCAAATGTTGGTTCACAACCCTTTTTTTGAAGCTCAACACTTAATGTAGCATGAAGATGATCTTGCAAAATAAAGAAAAGCTCAAGCTCAAAGCCCCTCCGATGGTTAAGTCAGTCTTTGGATTTATGGAAGCTCAAAAGAGTGAAATCCATTTTCTTGATGAGAAAGTAAAAGATGAGTGATGAGTTATGAAGAGAAGAGAAGATGATGTAGAAAGTGAGTGTGTGTGTTGAAGAGA
>CATIWM010273607.1:0-13280 GCA_949671775.1 Mallotus repandus
TATTATTATTATTATTGATAACTTATTAATTATTATTTATAGTAAGTAATCTAATATCATTGATATTATTTAAAATTAATGAGCTAGATAATATTATTATATTTAATAACTTTTTAATTTTTATTGTTATTAAGTAACCTAATTTTATTGATATTATTTAAAACTAATGAACTAAATAATATTATTATAATTATTATTTTATTGCATATTAATATATAGACATATATTATAGATAACAAAAACAATTTACATTTATCCAAAATTACATCATTTTGATTAAAGTAAGTAGTGATCTTATAAATAAAAACATTAAAGGTGTCATTTTTATTGATTAAACTATTTTTTTTGGAATAACGATTAAACTATATTTGTATTATTATATTAAATAACTTATTAATTATTATTGTTACTAAGTAATCTAATATTATTGATATTATTAAAAACTAATGAGCTAAATAATATTATTATAATTATTCTTTTGTTGCATATTAATATATATAGATATAGTTTTGCCTAAAACTACTTGTTTTACCATAATAATATATAGAGTCAATGGTGACTCCACCGAAGAAAGAATAGGGGGGCTTCCAAGAGAAAACTACGTCGTTTTGCCCTAAATTACATCATTTTAATTAAAGTAAGTAGTGTCCTTACAAATAAAAAAAAAGAGTGAAGTCATTTTTATTATTTAATAACTTATTGATTATTATTGTTAGTAAGTAATTTAATCTTATTGATATTTTCTAAAAGTAATGAGGTAAATAGTATTATTAGGATCATTATTTTCATTAATATACATATAGACATATAACAACTATATTTAATAAAACTATTTAGTAAATTTGTTAGATAAAAACTACATAGTAAATTTTTATAGTATTTAATAAAATTATAAATTTTTAATATAAATTAGTATTGATACTAAGTAAATATAATTTAATTTATTAATTCTTATAATGGAAAAAACTATTTATGATAAAACTATATAATGCTGATTTAACATAAATAAACTTTAAATTGTTAAGTATAATAGAACTTATAAATCACTATCAATAATATGTAATTTTTGTATTAATATTACAATTCACATTAAATAACTGTAATTTAAATTATTTAACATTAATAAAATAAGTATAATTTTTATTATAAATAGTAAATCAACTCATTAAAAAATTTATTTAGTATTAAATAAATATAATTTAAATTATTAAATATAATTAAATGCTATGTAATTGCAATATAAAACTATGTAGTTTTTTATGAAAATTATTTAGTTTTGATATATTATATAGATAGCACATTATATTTCAATTTAAAATAAAAAATATGAAATAAGAAAATTAAAATTGTATGATTTTAAATATTGTAATTTTTAATTAAAATATGTTATTATTATATTTGATAACTTAATAATAATAATATTATTATTATTATTATTGTATAGATATATAATGACCAAAACGATAAATTTTTTCCAAAACTATACCGTTTGATTAGGGGTATAAACTAATTCCAAAGGCTGCATCCAAGATAAATCCAAAGATGTATATTTTATATAATATAAATAGGATTGAATTGTTATTGAAAATTTGTTGATGGGCCAACTAAAAAATTACATAATTTTTCAACAAAAATGATTGGGTAATAAATATAATTTTAATTAATAATATAAATTAATCAATTACATAAGTTCCAAATTTCTATTTTGAATCGTACAATACCGATCCGACCAATAGAATCGAATTTTTGTGCCGAACTGTCTTGAAAAATAAGATGGCACTGATATAAAAATTTTTAAATTAAATACTGGTATGAAGATATTACCTTTTAAAATTTTCAAAATATAAAAAATTTTAAATTTTTAAATTTACCCGAACCGTGCTCACCCCTAGTACATGAGGACTTAAGTCTAACCAAGCTTGCAATTACTCCTCTTTTATTTAACATAATTATCCATTTACGAAAATGAAATCAAACTCAGATACTCAAATCTTGAATATTTGAAAATTTATTAAATAATTCTATTTTTCATGTAATTAACCAAGGTGAATTCAAGTATAAAAATTATTCAATTCAAACTTAAATTTTAAATAGAAAAAAAACTCAAATCAAGCTCCAAGTTTTAAAATCACGTGCTGACAACTGGATTACTACATCCCAGAAAAATCATTCAGCCAGTCGAAAAGATAACAATTATTAAATTGAATTGCTCAGATTTTAATATTTTTTGCACACGAGGGAAAGAAATAACCCTGCTCTTTTGCTCTGTCGATTAAGAAAAAAGGATAGAAATGGAGGCAACAAATGGCACAGAATAACTGAAATTTAAAAAATAATAACATGAGGCTGAAACAAAGGGTTAAGAAGATCCAGTCTTAAATTTTCCACTGATAAAAGTTAATAACAATAACATGTAATGTGTATGCCTCGTAGTACTATCTGCCCAAGTATTCTCCACATGAAAAATTACAGACCACAACAGCAACTAACCATTTTCTTCTTGTATTAAGATGATAAGACAGAGATGCTGCCCCAACTCAAAACTGATGTGAATATCCATGCAACACCCTGAAATCAGAATCTATATTGAATTTGGGCATCCAAAATCCATACCTATCTGCCATCAGAGAATTTAGCCTCGTAGATCTGGGGTGCCTGAACAAGCAAATATATTTACTCTTTAAGAAATGTTCTTATCCAACAAATACTACTAATACAGAAATTTGCCCTTGCAGTTGAGGAAAAAAAATTCAATGGCACTCCAAAACCTTTTTGTACCCACTACATCATATGCTTGTATTTTTCATAACAATCAAAATGTTTAAAGAACTCATAACACGCCTCAATTTTTTTTTTTAAACATTTAGGCTCTTATTGCTCAACTCACATATTTTCTTATTTCACATTTTTTCCACTGTCTTTTGATCTCTCTTAGTTTTGCTTCAAAATAAAACATAAAGGGAAAAAAAGAAGTTAAGGCAAATACTGGCTACAACAAAAATTAGTGCCATTGTGATCCTTGTTAAAGGAGTGGTAACATTTCAAAGAAGGATGAAATGCTTTAAACTAGAATTCTAGAGGTTGAAATATTTGATGTATGGGGCATTAACTTCATGGGGCCATTTCCTTTGTTAGAGGGTAACAAGTACATTCTTATTTGTGTCGACTATGTTTCCAAATGGGTTGAAGCTTAAGCATGCTCAGTAAATGACCTCTCCAAGTGCCGTGACAAATACATGCAGTGCGTAAGAGCACTCATCAAGAAAGCCAAAAAAAATTTTAAATAATGGAAACATATTACCATGAATGTTGCAGTGATCATCTTCCCAGCAAACCATCTGCCATGAAGTGCACGTTGTGCACTTATAGCAGATTGTGTATTCTCAAATTGCAGATAAACAAATCCAGCACTGTTCCTGCTTCATAAAAGAGTCATGACCCATAAATGAAAAACATCAGAAAGCTATAAATGTATATTGTCACCAATTCAAACTACTAATGCATTCAAAACAAACAAACCGAAATGGTGCTTTAGAGCATCATAGTGACATAAGCACATGAGTTTCCAAGTCCATACAAAAGCAAATCAAGGCTCTATTTGTTCTCAAACATGATGTTAAATATTTCCTAAAATTTCTGGTTTTTGGGATACCCAAGAAAACTGGTCAACAAACAATATTTTCTTAGTAAGTCAGAGGGAATATGACTTCGGGAAAATGACTTCGTTATTGCGAACGAGAGGTCATTTTCAGACTATCATAAACTCGCAATAAAGGCTACAACACACCCATTCATCTAACAAATGCTGATCAGTTGCACTCATAAGCAGATAATCACTGGCAATCATTGCTGACATTTTTCTCATGTATTAAAACTGTTAAAACAAAAGTATTATCAGTTGACAGGAAACTATCTTTTTTATCATATGCCAGACACCATATAATAAATTTCAATCGATTTTCAGTGTTGCAACTCTGCCACCAAATAAAAAATAACAAATTTTCTCAAAATATGTTTTCCAGCAAACAATTACAAAAAGACAAGATATTTTTTGGCAACATGAACAGAGGAAAAAAAAATACTTACTTGTCCACAAAAATATGCTTCAAATTTCCGAATTTGGAGCATTCATCTTGAACATCTTCTTTAATATCCAAATCAAAATCTGGTTCCGTCTGCCAAATCATAATGTTGTTTAAGCAAAAAAAGAACAATAGTAAAACTAAGAATATAACCAAAAAGTGCAAGTCAGCCAACCTCTCCATTTGGATCAAACATATTCTTCAGTAATAAACATTCACTTGGGACACCGATTGAATCTACAGAAGGAATAGCACCAGGAAGCTGTACACCAGTACCTGGAAGTCCAGGTAGAGCAGGAACGGAACCTGACATAAGAGGAGCAACAATAGGAGGTACAACAGGTGCAGCACCAAGGATTGGTGCCGTTGGCGCAGCAAGGCCAGTAGCGGCACCAGATGTTCCCAATGAACCAGCAATACTGCAAATGGAAGCAGAACAAATCAGAACAGTCAAGCCAACAAGAATTGCAAATGGAAGCTAATGTTAGTACACACAAACCTTGTGGCAGTGCCACTACGATCCAACTTTTGCATCAAAAGTGCTCGAGAACGTGCATTCAATGCCTGAAATTTATAAGAAATAGGTTTACATTCATTGGGTCACATAAATGTGCATAATAAATGAAACACGCTGACAGTGCGGATAATTAACTACTAGATAATCTTTCTTTTTCACTTCATCCCATTAGAGAAGGTAAGTTCCTTAAGAAAGAGAATGACGTGATACACTAATTTAAAGAACATAAATAATAAAAAAAAAAAAATATATATATATAAGCACCATGTTACATATAAAGAATGGATAGAGAAAGAGCTGCTCACCAAGCCACCACCATCATCATCGTCAAAATCACCTGCATTTGTTGCACCATCTTGCATCCCTGTCTGATCAGTAACAGTTGACACCTAGAGGTAAAAAAAAAATACATGAATACAAGTCTAAAATATATTCCGTATTTAAAGAGAGACCAAAAGAAAAGAATAGCATTACCTTGATTGGACGACCTGCGATCTCCACTTGTCCGTTCAGATTTAAGGCATTCTTCGCATCTTCAAGACGAGCAAACTGCAAAGAAAAAACACCATTAGCTTACAATGACCAGATAATTATTGGTGTGCATGCATATGCCATATTGGATGGCGTTTGCATCAGCAAAGAGCCTATTACCAAAGATCCTTCTGTTTTGCAACAAACACAGTCCCGAAAAACCATTTTTCACATTGTCAGTGCTTGGTGAGCTTCCAAGAAAACCAAAACTCTTATTTACAAAGAAACATTTCTGCACTTCCACAAGCTCAAAAAGAATATCCATAAACCAAATATACAGACATATTAATGCACTAATCAAGCATCACTAATGAAACTCCAGTAAATGTCCTGGAGAAGGCCATTCCTGCTCACCAGTGATTAACAAAGCATACATCATTCATAAAATCCCCAGTAAGAAACTGTAGTCTGTAACTATAAACACACAAATTTGGTTCCAGTAGCATCAGTTATAGATGGCCAGCACTGAACACTAATGACAATCAAAAAACTCCTGAATTTTATAATCCCTGGCGCACATAATCACATAAATTTAGTTTCAGTAGCATCAGTCGTAGATGGCCAGCACTAATCACTAATGACAATCAAAATACTCCTCATTTTTATAATCACTGGCGCAGAACTACATGAAATTTAGTTCCGGCAGCATCACTTATAGATAATCCAAAGGTAAAGTCCTAACTGATTCTCAGTATTGCAGGGAAACAAAGTTTCTCAGAAAAATGTATTCTGCAACAATTTCCATGGAAAAATTATTCCACAAAAAAAGCCTCCATGCTTGATCATAAAATGAAATTTTTCTATGTAGTTTTCAGAAAGAAGCTATACATGTGGAACATTTTAAACCAGAGTTCTTAGTCCACAGTTCACTCATTTGGTTTTCACTTTTAAACATGAGATTTTGAGGCAATCATTAGGAGAGAGAGTTTACTGAACTCACCTGAACAAACCCAAAGCCTTTGCAGTGCCCAGTTTCATCAAGAGGCAATTGCACCAACTCCACATTGCCAAACGGTTCAAACACCTGAAATGCCAGCATAATTTTTAACACTAAGAAAGAATTCATTAATATCTTGTCTAGGTCAAATTGTCAACAAAAGAAAAATCTGCATTATTTCCAGCATATAGAAGCATTCTTACCTGACGAAGTTGATCTTCTGTTATATTGAAGTGCAGATTTCCAACATACAGTCTTCTAGCCCCCCCAGAGTATGGACCAGCTCCTGCATTCACAGTTGTAGTAGACTGAACAAGATTCTTTTCAGCTTCTGAAGGTTTCACCATTACAGGTTGGCCAAGAAGAGGCTGCCCAGAGAGTGCTATGGCCATAGGCACAGACATAACATCATAGAATTCAATATACCTGAAAACAAAACAATTAAATGCATCAAAATGCTAACACTTCATAAACATCCTATCACACAACATGCAGTCCAGAGAAAATTATTATCATTGCATTAATTCTAAACGTGATAAAAACATTTAAAAGGCAAATTATTCTTCTGATTTTCATTTGCCTTTGTTATTTGCAAAAATTTGCAATCCAATCCCTTCGCAGTTTTAACACAACTGAAATTGCCTCAACAGCTTTAAACATACAATTCGCCTACATTGACAGTCACATGGGCTATACACAAATGATAAGAATGAAACAAAATAAACAAAAAACAAAAGACAAGCCATCATGAGACCCCTAACCTTCTCTACCTCTCTCCACAGTTTCACCTCTACTTCTTTTTTTCAGTATTCCTTGGTTTTCTTTCCAATCAATATTCTTCAGCAAGTTAAATTTGTGGTAGAATAAAATCACCCTTGTCATAAGCATATTAAAGAAAAGTTCATTAACAAGCTCAAAGATTAAAAGAAAGATAAAGAGAAACAAGGATGGGAAAAGAGGAAAAGGGTGGATGTGTAATGTTGGGACATATAATATCTTTTAATTAAATAGTCCACATCCTTGTTGATGTAACAAGGTACATTTTACATTTAATTCATCTTGGCACCTTCAAAAACCAGAAAGTGAAAAGGCACCATATTGCAACTCTTTACAACAATCAGAAGAACTTGATTGGAAAATCACATTCTAAAGTCAGTAAAAGGTTCAGGTACTCAATATCATTATCCAGTTCTAAAACACTGTCATATAACAAGATTAAATGTGAAATAAAGCTTTAGCTCCTCAAATAAATCATAATTATGAAATAAAATCAAGAGGCATAAACTTCTATTTACTCATTACAACACAGATATCATAGAACTGAACATTTTCATTTCTTTGAAATTAGAAGAGATTAATCAGTTCAAAGCTCACAAAAGAGGGATAGAAGCAATTCATCTATTCTATTCAACTCAATTAATTCTTGTATTCTAACTTACCCAACTCCCTTTGAACGTCTAGAATTGCGATCCATTATCAGCCGTACATCTCGCACCTGAAAAATTGAGAATGATATTAGACATGTAGAAGGAGCACAACAATCATGAACAGCAACCAATCCTTTATTACACCTGCACATAATCAGGATAAAGTAATTATGTTTTTTATTTGACCAGTGAGTAATTGCAGCTAAACCTTCACATTTGGACTTTATCACATCACTTGTCCAAATAAGATGATCTTAGCTTCTTGAACACTTATGGTCTCGGTCACCGTTTCTTATAAATCACAAGTCTATCATATGATTGGAACTTCTTTAAAAATCCTGGAGCAGATATATCTACAGTTTACGCAGAGTACAAATACCATAAACCAGATTAAGCTAATAATTAGAGAACATAACAAATAATGGCTACCAACTAGCATAACACCAACCTTGCCAGCCCTCGAGAAAAATTCATAGACATCTCTCTCGTCTGCCTTCAAACATATCTGCAGTAATTGTTCATGAAAATCAAAAGTTGACATCAAACACAAAAATATCACAAGCAAAATTTTTACAGTTGAACTTTAAGATCATATCAATCTGCATTCACCTGATAAGCAAATACTGTTCTCTGATCCCGTTCAGGATCAGCTTCTGGCTCTGTAGCTTCTTCTTTTTTCTCTTTATATCTTCTGCATGACAATCAAATGGAAAATCAATGATTAGGAGAACCTGATCAGAAGCAAAAGTAATAACAAAACTTCAGCGAAGAAGCAAGCTGTGAACATGGACATTCATAAAGCAAATGGTAGCATAATGATATTTTTCTTCAAATTAAAGAACAAATTTTCCCTTTTAAAAAGGGGGAAATCACTTCATAATAAATATAAGACAAAAGAAAAATCCCAAAATGGCATCAAATCCTTCAATATGAGTAAAAACGCCGAATCCTTGTAACATGGTCCTGCAGGGAACTGCACAGAGTTAAAATGAGAGGACGAATGGATGCATATGCTAAAATAAGGGATTTCTACATTCGAGTATAATAAGAACCAACCTTCAAAACAATGATAGAAGTGGAAATAGGAGGAGTGGGAATATTGCGACCTAGTCAAGTACTATATTCAAGTTCAAGAATGGATTAATAAATTTGTACCTTCTATACATATACAATCTTAAATGGAAACAGCATCATCAAGTTGTATCGAGGGCAATACCATAGTACCTATTTGCAGTAGTTTAGAACCTGTTAACAACTTATATTCCAGTTAAAGTAGAGTATCCCCAAAAAGCAAAAAGAAATAAAATAAGGACATCACCATAAAGAAGAATGTCATCAACCACAGTTTATCATCAAGAAGAGAATTAAGACAAATCCATAAAAATCATGCAGAAAAAAGTGAAGCCCGTTAAATTAAGCCTAGGGTTGTAAAATTGTTTCACAAAACTGTACACATCACAAACGTGATAAAAAAAATTGCAGTAGGACAACAGAAGAATTGGAAATGCACTATGCAGCCTGTCATGCAATTCAATACTACAGAAAACGGAGTAGGTTATTAGCTGTATGAGAAACACCCCAGGGAGTGAGTGACTTGGAAATCTTAAAAATAAGATATGACCAAAACATCCCGAGTGTTTTAGGTTATAATTAAAATTCAGAGTGAGCGAGAAGAGCCACCTACAGAAATGGTCACAAGGAAACAAAATCATATGCATCGCAATAGAAATTGTTGTGCAAGGCAAGTACTTTTGGTTGATTAAAAAAATATTCCACCAAAAACTTTTCATCAAGACCATCAAAACATCTTAAGAAAAGTCACATAAAAATTTTGACATCAACACAACAAGGGGAAAAAAATTAGTAACCTAACTCTTAGAAAAATACTAGAGGTTGGAGTTTTTTTATCTTAACCCTAAATTGTTAAGAAAACACGCAATCACGAAAATCAACAAAACATCCTATCCTGCAAAAGAAAAGGGGAAAAAAAAAACGCAAATCTCAGCCCATTGAACACTGATTATCCCACAAGCATCAGAAGATGAAGAACTTCTTTTAAGCATAGCCCACCACTCTCACCAGCATTTCTGCAACAGAATAAATATCATCAAGCAACTAAGTTCAATGGTGGAGGACAATGGAAATCATAGCTCAGCATCGCCACCCCAGCCAAAACCTCAACACTGAAACCCAAACTTGCATATGATTCCACAAAGTCTATGAAGAAACATTTAAAACCCATGACCTGAGTTCCAGTGCCTGGCCCAATTGCCAGAAAGACCATCTGAAGACTGCTCTAGCACATCTGCGATTCCCAGAATCTAATGTTCAATATTCAGCATTTTCAAGACATTCAGTAGCACAAGAAATTGTATGAAACTAAGAGTTACCAGTGACAAATTTCATTAAGTAATAGTACAAATCCTGTAAGAGTGAAGTAAATTATACTTGATGAGGAAAGAAATGGACAAACGGAAAATCCAAGACATGGACAGGGGACAAGGAGGATAATCTTAACTTGTATTTTCAAATGCAAGATAGATCCACAACCCAAAATAGATAAGACATAAAGGTAGTGGAAATATAAGGTGACAGGACCCTTGAAATAATAATGCTAATATACCAAGACATAAGAGAAAATGTGCAAACTTTCACAAGTCACATCCTAAATTATCAAACAAATGTCAAATTACACCATGATAGCAAAGGCCTAAACTTTTCATCATTGATTCCAAACTCAAAACCAAGACTTGAATAATATGTAATTTATCTACACTGAGAGAAACCAGCCGCAACCTTTCCGCCATAAAAGGACAGAAAATCCACATTGAAGACACCCACCCAACCAGTTCCAACTATCATCTAAGATTGTTAAAATCAAAATTCAAGTCATTTCCATACTCCAATACCTAAAATACTTCGTGAACTGCCTGATCAAAAGACAGAGTCTACACAGAATTATAACAAAAGAATGCAGGACAGGAACAGATCATAATCAAGGACTGATCAAAACGAATTCTATCTTGCAAATGAGCCAAAAAAAAAAAAAGAAGAAGAAGAAGAAGAAGAAGAAAACTCAATTTTGTAAAGATTGAAACTGCTAAAATTTGCCACATCACTATAGTATCAAGTATACATATTCCACTCCCATGCTTCTCACCAATCCTGTGGTTGCAAGATTGTCAACTCTAGTACATAAGATCTCCTCCTCCCTCCTCTCCCACCTCAACAATAATCATAGTAACAATTTCAGACAAACTTTAAATTGCATCCCTAGCTCAATATGAGCATGCATTAATGAGGGAAAAAGAGATTAATTGTCACAAAGAAAGTAGGAGATGTTAAAATGAGACCAACCAAGAGCAGACTACATATTAATAAGAAAAAGAAGTTAATCAAATGAGCTGGATTTTTGGAAGACTTAACAACCCAGATTAATGATCCAAGCACTAAGCATAAAAATGCTGAACACCAGCAAAAGAACTAGTTTTGTTCAGACGGTATCATATTATAGTGCAAGAATGGAATATGGACGAGGCAAGCTTAATTTCCCATGGTTGCTCCAATGAAATAAATTACAACTTATCATTTATTTACTAGGTCCTGAAACAACAGCTTGTATGAATCATTTAAGACTAGCAGCATGATGCATTCAAAAATCACAGGCAAATCAAAGAACTAATCAGACAACGCCATAAATAAATGAAGAAAACAAAATTTTGGTAATTATATAAATAATAATGCATCCACACATAATTGCAACAATTATATATCACAGGAAATAGATACAAATATGCATGCATACACACAAATACATATACATACAGGGAAAAAGAAATACCTGCTTTCTCTGTCACGTTCCTTTGACTCTCTCTCTTTTTCTTTTTCTCTATACTCCCTTTCCCGGCTTTTCTCTCTCTCCCTTTCATCCAAATCACTTCGATGCCGCTCCGATCTACTCCTGCTACGGCGTGATCGCTCCCTTTCCTTCTCTTTGTCCCTTTCACTTTCACGATCACGCTCCTTCCTGTCCCGTTCCCGTTCCCGCTCTCGATCTCTATCTCTGTCTCTCTCTTTGCCATTTCTCTCCTCCCTGTCCCTATCTTTCTCCCTCTCTCTGCCCCTGTCTCGATCCTTATGATCCCGGACACTTCGATGGTCCCTATCTCCATCTCTAGATCGTGATCGATGGCGAGATGACCCCCGCTCTTTACGCCGGTCATGATCACGAGATTCATCTCCAGATTTTGAGCGCTTTGAACGACGATGATCATCATCCCCATCATCCTTCTCAATGCTCTTATGTTTTGAACTGTGACTGCTATCTTTCTCCCCAGACTTCATGGCATCATCAGTGCCATTCACCTTATGCGGTTCAGGGTTTTCAACAGTTTTCTCCAAGTAATCATACTCATCAAACTCCATGTTAACTACTGTCTAACTAAACAGGTAACCTAGCAAATAAACCTTGTTACAGCTGCATCAAAAACAGAAATTACCTTCAAATATTTTTCAGAAACAAGTGAAGCAAAATAAGTTGCTCTCATCAGTGAATATTTAGCTTTGTATGCAGTATGAAAGAAAAATAATAATAGCGGATATTAAGCATCGATAACTACCATAAGCTCAAAACAGAATCAAGGTTCAAAAACATTCATATAGGAATCAAACATGTTTATTCTAACAATTATCGCCCTTTCTAAACGTAAGAATTGACTAAATAATTCTTGCATTTCTAGACTTCCCAAAAAACTATGATTATGATTATGATTGTGTTTATTCTAACAATTATGGAACGAATGCTAGCCAATAGAACTGAAAAAAATAAAAACTATTTTTGTGAATTTAATTATACTTATATTTGAAACAATCACAAAGTGAAAGTACATTAAAATTAGCTTTGATAAGTGAAGGAAAGTACATTAAAATTAGCTTTGATAAGTGAAGGCCTAAGTGGAAACAAAATAGTACGAATAATTTCTAGTATCACATAACACTAAATAAAGAAAATCAGACTTCAAAAAGACCATACATACTTCAAAAAAAATTAAAAACAATTAAAAATAGTATGTATATATCCCAAACTGAAACAATAATTTTTAAAAAAAGGAAAAGAAATTGAATTAGAAACTAAATTATCTTCGATAGTTAGGTTATTTTCGCCTGTAATAATTTGAACAAATTAAAAGAATGCAGAGGAAAAATCAGGATACACCAACCAAACCTATCAGAAAGATTTGAAATTGTGTGTTATACTTGAAGAAGTATAATAATTATTAATGATAAAGAGATGCAGCTCACCGGAGTTGCGAGTAGAGGTGGTGGAACGTGGTGGTTATGTCGGTGGTTAACCGGAAAAATAACCTAACCAGAGCTTTTGACTCTGCTGCGCTTCGAAGAAAAGGTTAAGTTCTAGAACGCCTTGTGTACTCGCTGATCCAATGGGCAATATGCATAACCTAAACTTGACGGCTGCGATTTATTTATTTATTTATTTATAGCTAAATGGGCCTCAATCCGTTTTATTTAATGAGGCCCATAAGCTTTTTCTTTTCAGACATTTACAAAAATATCTTATTTTTAAATGTTGTCAACAAAAATATCCCAAATTTTTAATAATTACAAATCTATCCTCTTATAATTAGGGTGGTCACAGTTCGGAACCGAATGGTTCTGGTTTGGAACCGGACGAACCGGACGATTCCGATTCGAATCGAAAATAAGACGCTGATACATATATATATATATATATATATATATATATATATATATATATATATAATTAA
>CATIWM010273634.1:0-21788 GCA_949671775.1 Mallotus repandus
TTTAAAAAAATTATTTTATTTTTAAATAAATTTTAAATAAAATTTATTTATAAATAAAGTTTTAATTCATTTGAAGTAAATATATTTCATCAACAAAAAAGTATTAAGTAATTTTATAAAATTAAAAAGTTAGAATTGAAAATAAATTTTATAAAAATTTTATTTAAATTAAATATACTCATTTAAATTGATAAATAAATTCTATAAAATTTTAAAATTTATTTGAACCAAAAACACTCTTAAAAATATTTTAAAAATAAAATCTAAGGTTCAATTTGGAGATTCTGGTCCATAATGATGATGATTATTATAATAATAATAATAATAATGGCCTTAAGCTTATCAGAATGGACCAAAAGTCAGAGACTCAACTGTTAGGAAGATTATTTAACTGGATGAACTAATGAAAAACAAAACCATAATTGGCAAAAAAACAAAAACAAAAACAAAACCATACAATATCAATATTGTATTATTATTCACGCTAAAATATATTACAAAAGATTAAATTTTGGCTAAAAACAAAAAATATGATAGAGTAGGACCCAAAAAAGAAAACAGAAAATGCCTAGCTTATGCTAGTACAAGCGATAGAATCCCTGGAGGATGATTCACAACACGTATTGCATTGAATCCACTCAATGCAACCATGAAAAAAAGAGGAGAAAGGAACAGTCTGTATATACTAATTAAGACCTACTCTACTTAATTATTATTATTATTGTTGATCCATGACATGGTTTTAGTCACCCTTTCAAAATTTATCATCATGTAGCTCTCTTAATTTATAATCTCCAAGCATTTAACTTCTTCAACACACCCGTATTTGAATCTGCCAAAGTTAGGATGAAATTAGAAATTAATCCAATTATAATACAGTTTTTATCCACAATTAATGAATTCACTTACTTTGTATATTAACTTAAGTTGTTAATTATCAATTTCCAGGGCTTCATTAAATCTCCAGTACGATATCTGTAATACCACATGAATTGATATTAGTACTAGAATTGGTTTTCATCAAATGAGCTTAATGTAGAGGTCTTAGTCTATGGATAATAAACTTACATTCAGAATCTGTCTTGACCCATTTACTTCCATCACAAGTTTTCTTTCTTTTTTCATCGTCGTTCTCGTTTTTTGATATATGTTTATTATCCTGAAGATACTTCATTGATGATCCTCTGGAAGAAGTTTGATGGTTCATCTTCTTGTGAAGCAATGTTCTCAAAAGCTGCGGACAGAAATCATATCAAACTTCGGCACTTAAACTTATACATATATATATTGCAAGGATACAAGCACATCATTAAACTTAAAGCGACTGGAGCTCATCTTATATTGCATATGGTGTGAGCTTGGAGCAGTCTTCTTATTCTCATACCATAGCAGGCTTTGTTAAAACTTCTAACTTAAAGGGCCAAACTCCTAAGTGAGAATGGCAACCCAATGGAGTCCTATCGATCAAAACCATTTAGTGAATTAATTAACATATAAATATTCATCCTATTGATGAAAACTTTCTTTCTTTTTTTTTTAACTAAGGGAGAGGGTAAGGATTAAACCTTTAACCTATTGATACTTTAAAAGAAGCTATACCACTTAACTACTCAACCTTCGACATTCGTAGCCTTATGATTCCATATTATGGTAATACCTATTTGAAAATTTTTGTCCTTTAACGTATTACAATTTATGATAAATATTTTTATTAATTTGATATAGAAAATTTTAAAGTCTATATTATAAATATGACCACTAAATATAATACATTTCAATCTCTCTATATTTGATGGAATCAATTAGCATATAAACTTACAAGTTAATAAAAAATTTAAAAACAAATGGTAGAAGAAGATTTTGTTAAGAGTTTGAGGGTGGTACCTTTTCCATTCTTGATTCTTGAAGAGTATCCCTCAAACTAGGTTGTGCAAAGCCAGATGTACATACAAACATCTTCCTGAGAAGAAAAGAAATGGATTTCTTCCCAATAGCTGCTTTCTTTTTCTTTTCCTCGCAAATGTCCTTGCATCTACCAAGTATAACACTAATTGTCCTCTCAATATCTTCTTCATTATCATCCATATCACTAGTAACTGTATTACTTATTCTTCTGTCAACTTCCAAGCTTGATGGACAATTAAGAAACCTATCTAATGGAAGGTTTTTATTAGAAACTTCCTTTTCTTTATCAGAAGTTGGTTTTCTTGATAAAAGCTTTGTCAATTCCTTCTGTAATTTTCCAATCTCTTCAGGTGTAAAATCTTGTAACTCGTCAGAGTAAGATGTTTCTTCTGCTTCTTCTACTTCAACATGTTCTTCCACCTCAACCTTCTGGATTTCAAGATTTACTGATGACCTCATTTCGTTACTGTTGCCAAAAGTTCCAATTGCCAACAATCCATGTGGCCAATCACTGAATTCCTCCCGAAGGTCTTGTTTCACATGATCTATACCATAGCAAAAAAAAAAAAAAGTCATATATAACACCAAATTCATTTACAAAATCTTCAACTAATTAAGAACATGTGTGTGTCTGCGTGTAAAAGAGTGTTGCAGCATCATGCTTACGAAAAGAAGAAACTGTGCTTGCAGCAGGTTTCTTTTGTCCTTGTTTATTGCCATTAAGCTTATTTTGCATCCAACTGAAAAGCTATCACCATTACAAAAAAAGAAGGCAATTCCAGTCAGAAAAACCATTCCCATATACATCAAGAGCCACGACTATACAAGCAGGCAATAAAATAATTAAATTTACCTTCATTTTTGAGGTAGAAGTGGAGACCTTTTTCCCCTCTTAATGGTTAGAAAATGAGAGAGCTATTAGTGACAGTCAATGGTAAAAGATAGGATTGGAGGAGGGAAAACGTAGGTGTATGAAAGAACTAAATTTAACTCTTGAGACAATAGAATTAAGCTTTGAAAGAATCAAAACAAAGATGGGATTTAGATGATGAATTTGATATGGAACTAATAGATGAACCTTAAGAGAAGAATTCAGATGAAATTTCTACAGGTTCAAGTTCCTAAGTACAGCCTTTTTTGCCACTCTTTTTTATAGTTACTATATCCCTCAACCTTTTCCCACTACATTTATATCTTTGTATTTGTATTCATCTAATTATATATATCTCTTCTTAACCTTTCTCTTTTATATGTACAACTAATATACTTTGGCACATACACACATATCCCACTAACATAAAAGACATTCCTCCTTTATTTTAATCTAAAATGTGACTCTAGTCTTTGTCCATTTTTATTTTATTTTATTTTATTTTATTTTTAAACACATGGGGTTATGACTCCATAGACGTTTCATTCTTGAATAACTTTTGAACTTTGCTTCGTGGCATTAACGTTGTCCACTGGATTAATGTATAGAGAAGTACAAAGATGAATAAAGTTGGGGTTCAATCTCTATGTACATTTGTAATCTAACGATTATAGAGGTGACATAAAATGTTAATGTAGATATTGTTCTAGATTTAATCTCTTCTCACCTTTCTAACTTATAAATTAATATATAGTTCATAGTACATTCTGATTGTAGTAGCCGATTCTTCATGCTTCCTGAAACTTGTAAGGCTAGTCACCACATAGATGTTGCAATTGAATACTTGTGTATTAAGCTTCGTGAACTAATAGTATGCTTTGATTGGATTATTTCAAGATTTACCTTTCTCATCTAATCATGAAGTGTACGAATCCTAAAAAGGCTCAAAACTCAGTTATTAAGCTACTAATGTATTGACAATAATTGAAGTTCTGAAATAAAAGTAAGGAGCCAATGACTCCTTTAATTGATACGAGTTTCAATAAGATTAGCATAAAGATTTTATAAAAAGGGTAAATGTAAAAGTTAACTAGTTCTCAATGTATGGTAGATGTGTCATTTGGATGTACAGGGAAAGATTTGCGCTTGTATATTATCAGTTGGCACATAAATTTCATGTTAAAAATAGTACAATGTAAGAATTACAATTCATTTCATGATCTCATGTAAGAATTACAATTCATTTCATGATCTCATGATCAAATCAAAGCACCTTCAACAAAATGTGGCAATGCTTATATGTTTTAGCAGACGTCAAAACAGGAAGAATGGAGTAGCAATAGCATGAAGGGGAAACAAAGAATAATTAATCCATTTACATAGTAACTAGTTGCATGAGAATTTTAGGAGAATAAAGAACATAGTATGTGTAATACCTCATGGCAATGTTCCCAATCCAGCACCGACCAACTGGCTACTGAATCTATCTTGCTCCTATCTACCAAGTTGTAAAGCACTGAGAATAAAATTCCAATATGATATAGAGGGCATGCTTCAATTTACATGGACTCACTCATAAAGTAACAAGAATCAAGGGCAACAAATTTATGTAAATTAAACTTTCTTTTTTGAAGGGGTTTCTTATGCTTGATCAAATCAGTTATGAAAAAATTTACAAAATTTCATTCCATTGTTTCTCAATTATAACAACATGTGCATATTCGAAAATGATAGATACCTTAATATTTATTTATTTATTTATTTTTTAGAAAGAGTGAGGAAGAACACATCAATCTCAAGCACACAAAGAAAGCAAAAAGGAAAACACATCAATCTCAAGCACACAAAGAAAGCAAAAAGAAAAAACGAAGTGTAGACATATTGGTCTGTTAATGAAAAAGATTTGGTTGTCTCCCAAGAGATCATCATCATCACATGCATCTCCTGCTATAGGAACTAACAGAGAAACTCCTGCAAAGATGATCCCTTCTTTTACAAGATTAGATGATCAATTCTTTCAAAAGTCTGGTTGAACTGAAAACATCTCTCTCAATAACAGAGACGCAAAATCAAGAAAAACAACTTTGCTATCACCTGATAGAAATACACTTTGTATTGATTTATGCTTTTAAGAGCTACATTTACATCAATTATTGGTGATAATTGTTCAGTGAAAATTCCAATTAAATTAATATAGTTCATTATACTTAAATTTAATCTAGCATTGCGAAAATTAGAGGCAAGATTATGCTATTAATTTATGTTGCACAGTATATTTTAATAATGGTAAATGAAAAATTCATAATAGCCAACTAAGGTTAATGTACATTAAGAGTCAACTAGCTGATAAGACCTAAACCAATTGGTCTTACCAAAATAACCCAATACTGAAAATTTATTCCGAACTGATCTCATAGGTGGAATCCATATTTAAATGTCTCATATCCACAAATAAAATTTAAATATTTTTTTTTTACAAACCAACAATGCGAAATTGTTGAAAGAAAATTAACCATCAATCTCTTTCCCGGTCACTTTTTTTTCCCCTTTATTATATTCACTTTCTTCCTCTGGCCCCACTAGACATACTGTCTCACATGATTGGTTTATCAAAGTGGGTCCCTATCATTTGAAGAGTTCTGACTCAAAGATGTTATATTGATAAAGGGGAAGGGGTTAGGTTATGACAGTTGGCTACGTATCAGGACAAAGTACATCCCATGATCTCATGTCGGGTCAACACGTGCACCCAAGGGGTCGGGTTGACTTTTAGACTAAGGATGACATATTTGCAATCGGACGTCGCTCACTCCACTCTGATCTATTGCCTGCCAAAGCAATGAAATCTTTTCAAAAATTGCCCACCATTCTCCTCTTAATTTTAAGGGACAGCTTTTTAAATCGCTTGCTTATTTAAACCACATGATTGATTCATGCTAAAATCAATAGTATCTCAAGCAAAAACCCACCATGTTTAAATTAAAATGCAAACACTTGCTTCCATTAAAAAATAAAGAGCTGCTTTGTCGTACTCTCTCACTACTTTGGATATTAAAACAGAAGGGTTTTGCTAATTACATAGAAAAATAAGGTTTAAAGTAGATGTTAGATAATCTAAACTATGTGATTGGCTGACACGAATCTTATTTGGACCACTCAAACCAACATATGCTTGAGAATGTGACGCCTCTAAGCGAGGTGTTGATATTAAATTTTGTTTAGGATTATGTGGTTCATGTGATTTTACTCGTAGGTGAATTAATATAACTTTACATTGAGTATCACTTAAATTAAGCGAAGGTTAAGAACACAATGAGCTCCGTTATCACAATAAGATAAAAAGCTAAGTTTTAAGAACACAATGAGCTCCGTTATCACTATAAGATAAAAAGCTAAGTTTTAAGAACACAATGAGCTATGTCTAGGATGTTCTTTGGTTTATAGTATCAAAAACTAAGACACCCACTTCAATGCCTAAATCAAAAGTAATTAAGAATCAAAATATCTTGTGCAAAATAAGTTTAGAAAAACTTACATGTATCGTCACTCAACTCGTCACTAATTAAAATGCTTAAAACCTAAAAGTTATTTATATGTAAAGTTTATGTAATCAATTAAAACTCCTCGAGATGCAAGTAAGAAAGAAAGCAAATTAATAAAAAAGGTTAGTCAAGAATCACTCCCACCAAGATAACAAAAAGAAAGAAGAAGCCATGTGAGTGATCGCATCTGCTAGATGTCTAGGGTTTAGGAACAGAACTAAAATTTGCAATGTTTACTAATTATGGAATGTTATGGAACTTGGGCAAGCATAAAGTATAGACCTTGTATGATGTGGACCTCTATCATCCAGAAAGATTGCATGGTGGCCATCATTGTTTGACTAGCTCTTCTTTCATTGGATCTCCTGCTAATTAAAAATAAAAAGTGTCTAGCATTAAGACTAAGCAAATGTTTAATCCTATACAAAGGTCCCTAAAAACTTCATGCATCAATAATATCTTACTAGCATGAAAATAAAAATTTGTAGCCTTTGTCTCTCAAAGGCAACGAGTAAACCCTTCAATCCTGGCCGCGAATATGGATTTTGTTGGTAGCACTGTTCTATATAAAAATCAACCCCACAATATTCATTTAGTGCCTGTAGGTTTAAACCAAGTGCAGTTGTGATGCCGGATCGACCATTGGGGCAACCAGCACAATTAACCAATAAATTAATGCAAGAAGACATGAATATAAATAAATTTTGGGTTGTAGCAGAACAGCTAGCAGAGAGAACAATCAAAACTGATATTCAAATGATTGTACGCTTCCAACTTTTAAGTGCATAATTCCTTAATTTCATCATGAAAGTGATAAGTAAAGTATTGTGCAGTGTCCAACTGAACATTAAGCTTATTAGCTTCTTTTTTTTTTTTTTTTTTTTTTGTCAGTACATCCCATTCCGGGAGATTACAATAATTTCAAATACTGATATAAAGACTAACTATAACCATTACAAACAAACAAAGTATTACAATTGACTACAATAATATTGAGAATATATATATAAATCCTAGTGGGGTGTGGGCAAAGACATATTATCCTTGTCACGTCCCCACCAAGGATTGAACCGATGACTTAGGTCATGGGGCCTCTACCTTACCAATTGAACTAGGCTTCATTGGCAAGCTTATTAGTTTCTATATCCAGATATTTGGCTACCAAACATGTACCTAAAAAAAATCAACTACTAGACTTAGTGATACAATCCAAGGCCATAGAAGGATGTCATCTCCACAGAAACTCCAAAAACCATTTAAAGATAACAACTTCATGAACTCACATCTAATTCAGGAGTTTTGAACAGACAAGGGTACAGAAAGCACCAAAAGAAATGACGGCATTTGTAACATAGCCTAATACAAAAGGCTATTCCTGCTCTACCATAAAGATTGGGAAGCCTAAAAAACAAACAGAAAAATAAAAAGATGCATGGCATACATTATGTATAGATTAAAGAAGAGGCAATTATTTTATCCTTCAAAAATTTCTTTCTTTCATGCATAGTGCTTAAAGATTATTAATAGCTCCAATTTTAATTTAGTGAATGAATATTCGATGCAAGTTGCTAAGTCAAAATATGTACTAGCCTATGTTATCTAACAGTTTAGCAAACTCTGTACATCTGCTAAGATTCTCAATTCATCCTAATTTCCTAACTCTATGGCAAGTTAAATTGGCTGTAATGTGCTAAATAGTGCTCATTCAGTTGTTTGAGAGAGTGCATTTTTATGTTACATATACTTATTCTACATATGTGCATGCATTTCTTCATGTAACCAGCTATTCTTAGCAAGCGCACGCCCGCATTGAAAGGCTTTTGCCCCTAGAATGCAGCCTCCCATGTGACTGACAAAACAATAAGCTTATTTTATTGACAAAAAATCCTTGTGAACTACCAAAATGACTTGTTCTGAACTTCTACTTAATGTTCTGCAGCAAAGCTCCTTTAGTATCATTATCCTCCACTGAGGTCAAACCTATGCATAACATTAATTGTGTTCCTTGCACTTGTTTGTACCTCACAACTAATGCAAGACAAAACTAACTTTATATTATATCCTAAATCCAAGGGCCATTATTAAGGAAATTCAATTGCAAACAACCTATTTCATGTGTCTTTGAGTTTTGATAACTCAAAACAAGAAACTTAAAACTACGAGTCTTACTGCTGTAGGATCTTGCTAACTAGAATTCATAAACATGACCTGGATACGAGAGTGATGCTTTACCCTAAACCTCTTTGTATGACTGCTTGGTTAGGTGAGTTTAAATCAACCATATCACGTTCATAGAGTTTCTATAATTGTTAATATTTTTCCAGTAGCTACAATTTTGTTCCAGATATTGCTCAGCAATGTAAAAATGTAGAGTTCCTCTTATCTTTAGGGATACATCATCCTGCTTGCTTAGCTTGCAAAATGACAAAAACAACATCCCTAGAGAAGCACACAATACATTTCCACTAATTTACATCAACCCATCAGATACCAAGTTCTTCCTCATTGTGAAAGCGGCATGTTCTCTGGAATAATATAAATCATTGAAAGGAGAAAAGAAATGGACAATAAAATGCAATATTCCTTGAGTGCATACCATTCAGAGTTCATCATGTATTCCAACTGCTTCACCTATTGAAGATAATACAAGCAGAAAAAAGTAAATATGACATACTATCAGCAAAACACATCTTTTAAAAAAGAATTAAAACATAGAAATTTTTACAACAATAAACATGAATGAAGTTGCAGTTTGCATTTTCCTTTAAGTGAAGGCTTACATACTAAACAAATCACCTTGTTTCCTTGGAGATTTTCAAAAGGATGTGTTTTGTTATTAGCAGAACCATGAGGACTCAATTGTTGTGGCTATTGGCTATAGGCATTCATGCCAAAAAAAATTATGCTCCTCTTTATGAAGAAAATAACCATGATATGTGATATACAGGGCATAACACTTTCAGAAGCTTCAACTCATTCTATGGGACATCTTACAGCAAATCAGATGAGTTGAGATCTAACAAACCATTTTTCATTAAATACAGATCTTAAGCTTAGAAATAATTGTTTTTTATTTCCTCCATGCAAATGAAAAGAGTAACAGATAAGAGACTTCTACCGAGAAAAGTAGCCCATTACTTCAGTCAAATATAGAACACACATAAAGTTACTTTAAAATTTTAATTATTCTATTCTATGGGATTCATGGGAATGAATTCAAATCATATCTAAAGCTTTCTGAGCTGAGGTTATTCAAATTACACAAAGGCATCAATATTTGTCATGGCTGCCATGCTTGAACAGAATAATAGATTATTTAAACAACAGCTTTGTAGCATTAAATTCCCCATGAACAAGTGAGAATTTGAAAATGAAAACTAGTAGGATATTTTTTACATTGTTGTACTATATCTATGGGCACATATGCAGCCTTCTTTACTGCAAATTCTATGCATAGGCCAGAGACACACTAGATAGGTTTGATATTCTACTGTTCCATCTCATGCAAAAGAAGTACAATAACAAAAATGCTATTTGATTATCTAGAAAAAAGATATCAACGAGAATATCAATATTTGATTTTTTTTTTTTTTTTGGTCCATGACTTTCAAAGGAGAAAAAATTGCGTTCCATGTAGTTTTATTGTATCTGCCAAACAAGATACATAGAACAACTGTTAATTAGAAAGAAAAGACTTAAGCTCAAAATTCTTCTGTAAATCCACAAAACAATTAAAAGAAAAAAAAAGGAAGAGTCAGAACTGACCTGACAAAAAATCCCCAAAGAAAAAGGAGATTTCCCTTTGAGCTGATTCCAAAGAGTCCGAACCATGAACACAATTTTTTTCTGAATCCAGTCCACACATTGCTCTGATGCTGAAAATACGAGGAGAAGCCATCAAGCGAAAATCAAGCAAAAAGCTAAATGATGAAGGAAAATGTCAAAAACAATGAACCAAATACTACACGGTACAAAATGAGAACAAATGATAATATTAGAACCTACATGTAAAGAAAAATAAAAGGAGAAGACGAATAACCTGCCAGGATGTGTAATTTTAGCTTTGCGTGCATCAGTTGGTCCAATCAGAGTACGCCAATCAGCAACTGCATTTTCCTTCTTCAATACCATAGCCAGCACTGGACCACTGACAAAAGCTATGTATCAAAACACAGCAAAGCAAAACAAAGAAAAGGCAGTTTTTGATTCTACATCCTATACCAACACTGTAGATGTCAATCGACCTAGATATACAATCATACAGCTACTCTATGTGAGAGCACTGAATTCATCACCAAATGCCTTACCGAAGATTGATTAATAACAGAAAGAGGAAGTGAGGGTACCTAGTCATATATTTGATAAGACTCGAAAAGAAGCTTTTGGAAGAGTGGTCAGCATAAAATGTTGAAGCACGGTCTTCGTCGAGTTGAGTGATCACTTCCGCAACAATACTGAAACCAGACTGCAAAATCACCTCTTTTACTCTTTCAGTATAGTTACCTAACAATCCATCTGGCTTTATCATAGCCAGCGTCCTTTCCTCTCCACTTTCATTGCTTGAAGACGACGACCTGAAAGGAGATAGATACGTTGTGATCAACTAATTTTATGCGTTTGCCGAAATAACTAATCAAAGGACAAACCCTAACTGAGCTGTTTACCTGATTGGCAAAGATGAAGAGATCAGCAGGAAGAGGAGGAAGAAGATGATTGACCGAAAAGTCATTTGAAGCTCGAGACTTGAAAATTTTTTCAATCAAACAAGAAACAGAAAATCGCAATTATTGCGTGTGTTTTTGTTGCTTTTGTTTTATCCAATGCTGGAAACTGAAAAATGAAGGCGTTCAAAGATCCAATTTCCTCACTCGTAAAAAAACAAAAATCGCTTTGTTGATGGTGACGAATGTTACGAGATACTTGGCTTGTTTGCTGATTTTCTCTGGTACCAAATTTAGGCGGGAAATGGATGAGAACGGCGGGAAAACGGAAATGTGAGAAACTTTTGGTGAAGGTCAGAGAGTTTGGAGTTGGACCGATAATTTACAAATTTTGTTGGAATAAAGACCAGTTTGGTTCCTAGACTTTTTTGTATGGCTAAATTGGTTTCTTTTTTATCTTTTCTAGACCAATTTAACCCTTAAAATTTGAAAAAGAAAAAATTCATTTGTATTGGATTATCTCTACAACTAGAATTGCAAACGTGGATTTCATAAATACAGCCATTTCTGCAGAAGAAGGTAATGAGAATACAGCCATTTCTCAACCACCCAACCCACGAATCAATCAAATTCTAGTTCCTTCCATGAGAAAAGTAAACAATGTGGGGTTTGCTTCCTGTGACTTTGAAACGGCGGTCAAGTCATGAAGAAATATAAAACGCCTAAGATATGCATATCAATTTGGTCGGTGGCAATTGTGCACAGGTGATGCCAATATAAAAGTTCTTTCTTCACATGCTCAACCACGTCATAGATTCTTGTATCTACTGTTCAAGTGTTCAACATCATCCATTTACATTATATATAGGGAGTTCTTGTATTTTATAAATTCAACGACAATGTACATCTACTTAGCCGCAGAGCTCAAAACAGCAGTTCACGCATTCAAAGCAAGCGAGGGCAGCACAAAGCTGGGATGAAACTATCGCACATTGGTTATTCATATATGAACAAGTTTGGATGAAGCACATGCAACAGAAGCGATCAAGCAGCCTGCTACAACAATTGGAAGCAGCCTTCACTAACTTTTCTGTAGCATCAGGTGACTTTATTTCAAACATTCCTGGAGGAATGTTTGCGGCCGTCGCTTTCAAGTTACCAAAGCCAACACCTAGACTCCCCAGTAAAAGAATCTTCTGGCCTTCTGGCTCTACTTGTTTATTAAGTGGGTTAATTCTGTTGAATACCTGATTTTTCAGAAAACCAAATGAATCAGCTCTGTGGGTGTTTGTAATGTCCAAGGCAGTGTAAAATTAGAAATGAGGCAAAGACAGACCTCCTGCACCAGAATTGTTTGTGGTTCTTTCTCTCCTGTATGAGTCTGATGCAAAATCATATGGGTGTATTCTGATGGAACCCCAGTTTGTATGCTTATTTTTGCAACCTATAGCAGAATTATGTTAGTACAGGAGAAGGATTAATTTCATGCACATTTAGAATTAATTTGGGTCAATTAAGATTCAATCAAATTTTATATTAAACCTTCTGTTCAAGGTCTTGACTTTCCAACATCCATGCATTAGCTGTGAGCACATCAATTTGTCTCCTTGCAAGCACCTGCAGAGTGCCAGGTAAAAAGAACAATTATAAAACAACATTACTAACAAGTTTCAAACTGTCTTTCAAGTGCATTAATCTATCATTAATTAGTACAATCCTCTACTCTAGAATCTGGAGTAACATGTTTCAATTAGCAGTAAGTTGGTGCTTTCAAAGACATTATTTTAAGCAACAATATGACCAGAAGAGACATTACTTTATCAAGTTGCACGTCCTTTGCCTTCTGTGTTTTCAATTCTACTGAGAAATTGCTCATATCTGCCAAAATGCCACTGATTTTAACCGAGTCTGGAAATTTTCCATTATATCTGCCTGATACAACTAGTGGACTTCCACATGAGAGGTCAGGAATTCTAAAGGGAAGCAACTGCAAGGTAGTCAAAGAAATGATTATATATCAGACACAGCCATAGAACAAACAATACAAGCAAATAACAATTCAAGATGGAGAAGATTGGCCATGCTGATAGCATACCTCGAGGGAATCAAGATGTTCCAAAGCATCCACAGTTATATTGGCTAAAATGACTGATGAAGCAGTTGTAAACAATCGTTGCATACGGAAATCAACTGAATCTGGAAATAACAAGAAGTCACAAACACAGAAATCTATGGTGTCAAATCCTCATATTCTGTAATTTTAGTTTAAAGGGCAAGTAAAAAGTGGCCTCTCTGTCCAAACATAAATATACTAACCTGCATCATAAGCACTATCAAAATACCCTCTTCCAATTTGAGAAAGCATTTGCAAGAAATAACGGTTACAATATGTACCTGAAAAAGGTTTCCATGTCATAATTTGTTAACATTTTTTTATAGAAAATTTAATCTGTACAAGAACGTGCTATATAGACAAAATGAGCCAAGCCAGCAAATTTTGGATTTGCACTTAGGCAGTTAAGCAATGCAATTCAACTTCATATCCAGAACATCGTGGACTATGGCACCAACAGTGACACACCAAAGTTTCTATTGATTTCCAGATCGTAAGTGCAATTTGATCTGCCACTAAACCTCATATCAATTGTTAGAAATGAAATCTACATGCAACACCTCAAAGAGGTCAAGGCAACATGCGTTCAGAAACAAAAGATAACAGTGGAACTCTGAAACCTTACCTATGCCAAATGTACATATCCGAGGGGAAATTGGTCCTCCACTTGTAAGAGAATGTTTTACAAAATTGCAAATATCTCTTTCATCTTCAACAGAACCATCAGTGATGAGGAAGATTAGAGGAATTGAATCAGTAGTTTCAGCCAACAGCTTGATAGCCTAAAACAAGCACATTACAGTATTAAATCTGCAATTTATATCACATGGAATACCTCACTTAGAGATCTGCGAGTGAAAATTGCTGAATTTCAAAATTTTTAAGAACGGGTAATGGATTAATCCATCATTATATGTTATGCAATGTAGGTCACTAAATACTCTGTGTACTAATTGAAAACGTAGTGGGGGAAAAAGGACTTGAAAGCAAAGAGGGAAAAATGAAATAACAGTAGGTAACCATTTCCTTGTTTCATAACATGTAGTTTCCTACAGATAGAAAAACAGAACAAATATAAAACTAGCTAGCATATGGAAATGTGTTGAGAACTCTAGCATAAAAAGGATCCAAAAGATAAGCCAAAAGCAGCTTTAAGACAAATCTTTAGACTCAAACCAACAACTATGCACACCTGTTTAAGAGGAGCCAAAATGTTTGTGCCTCCAATTGCAGTCAAATTGTCATCAAGCCATTGAGTAGCTTTTGATATTTCATCCTTGGTTGCAGGCTTCATTAGTGATGAAAATAAATATGTCTCCCCATTAAAAGCAATAATATTGAAAGAATCTTCAGAATTTAGTTTCGAAAGCGAAGACAATAATGCATTCTTTGCATTCTCAAGAGGATCTCCTTTCATGCTTCCACTAATATCAATTATAAAGATAACATCCTTCCTGAAGGCCTAGCAATGAGGGAAAATAATAACAAAGGTCATGCTTTTAACCATAACAAATACAAAAAGCAGAGAAAATCACTCCTATTTAAAGCAAATGATGATTAGTACTCTGATCGCTGAGGAAGCCTGATAATAATGCAAAAATAACACAAAACTACAATGATGCTCTAAAAAGAAAACTCCAATCTCCACGGCCACTAAACTTCCTTCTAGTTTCTTTTTTCCTTTTTATATTTGCACTAAGGACATCTTCTCGTCCACTTTGTTGTAGCCAGTGTTTTAGTGACTCAATAGTTACATACTACTCTTCGTATTTTCTCTTATATGAATACATGATCATAGTTTCCTACATTAAAGAAGCTGATACTAGCAAAAACAATGGTGTTATGTTCAATGTTCTCTTTCAAAACCTCACACAAAGTGACAACAAAGCATAATGCATTGCCATGAGAAAAGTCAGCTGCTAGGTTAACATTTGGAAGCAAATAACTAGACAGGAAGTTAATACTAAAACACCTTTCTACTCCAGTTATTTCCAGGGAAAAGGTAGAAGCCGAACATCTGCCTATCATCAAAATCCCGCAAAAGTGGAGACTGCAAGAGCGCTTCACCATATAAGTCGTTCGAGACAACCTGTAATTAGAGCAATTAATCAGGATTTCATGACAGCTGTCGAGGGGATAGCAGAACATAGGATGCCTTCGTCCAGTCAAAGGGGAAAAAATGGTGCAAAGACTTACAGTATATGAAAAATTTAAGTCAGAACTCGACCAAGTTGGCACTTGTGCTTCATATAAGAAACCCATTTTGCCAACCTCACGCCTTAGCTCCTAGGAGACCAAATATTTGATGTCATTTCCTTTGTGTCTTGCAAGCAGATTGGAACATAAAAAGCTATGCAAATGTCATACCTTTAGAGCATGGCTGGTACACTTCACTAAAATTTCTCTGTTGACACCAGAATTAACATTTAATAGTATCTTTTCTCTCTTAGCAATTTTCTTTCCGACAGGGTTGACAAATGCTGGAAAACTAAATGGTAAAGTGAGAAGGAATTGACCCCCATTATATGTCAACTTCTGAGACCAAATCACTTTAACTGAAATCGTTGTCCCTCCAACAACCTAAAAAATATAAATAAGCAACACATAAGCATCTTGGGAGAGAGATAAGTATGAACAATGAAGTCATTAAAGACATCACCACACAATAAGGCATCAGAAAAGGTAATTGAGCAATCACCTGTGGGATTTTAAATGTATAAATGCTTCCTTTCAAATAACGTCCTTCAACTCCTCTACTTATTTTTCGCTTTTCCTGGGTTTCTTCTGCTATAATCAATTGGCTATGACATGATCGTCCAGTAATATCAACTTCAAGACCTAGAATTGAACCCTGTTAGCCAAATCATGCTTTGCTTGAGAACTTAAAAAGAAGTTACTTCAAACAATTAGCAAAAGCAACTAACAGAACATACAACTGAAGACACAAAGCATATAGCAAATTTCCATAATCATGTTTCCACAATAAAAATATTAACAGCAAATTTGGAGAATTTTACCATTTCAAATCTTACAATTACCATTCAAAGATGAAATTATTTCAACTGTGATATATGATTGAAATGAATAATACAAATCTTTATCATTGATTATTTTTTTGTTCTTTTTCAAAACTATCCATGTAGATATACGTTAGGTATCACGTCACACCAATTCTATTTATGCTACCTAATAATATTAGAAAAAAAAAATAAAAATCACAGTCCTGAAAATGGATACAGTGCCGTAAAATCATCCAATTCACAGCAAAATAAATGCAGAAATAGCTTATATAGACCTTTGAAAAGAATAAAAGAAATTATATAATTAAGCAAGTGTTTTTGCTGTAGCTACCTGCTCGCCTACTGGCACAGCGATGTGGCAATCGACGTTTCTACTAGTCTTAATACAATGCACTCGCCACTTGCCGTTAAAACTAACAGCAGCATAATCTAAACAACAATCAACTTCCATAGCTACTTCATGCATATGCAATGGTATCAACGCCGGTGGCTGGCACCGTCCGTGTACATAAGGCTGGTAACTTGGTACGTCAGGATTATCTACTACTTCTGGCTCAGGTACAACCGCGTACACCATCACTGCAGTCGGTAAATAATTCTCTGATGACTTTGACATTTCTGGCTCTGGTGCTGGAGGCACTTCCTTTCCGTAGTAAATTCTCTTTGATAACCTTAAACCGCAGTCAACGCATGTCTGGAACTCCTCCGCCATGTTCAGTAGCCGGAGCTGTGCCGGATAAGTTTTTTTTTCCGGTGAGGAAGAGAGATATGAAGAAATGAAATTGTTTTTTGTGACGTTTGGAAAATGAGTATTTATATATGCAGTTGTTACATGAAGTGCATGTGGCCAGTGAAGATGAAAGCTGAAAGAGAAGGAGAGTTTGGTGTGTCCTCTTTAGGACTTAATATTTATCCAATCGTTGGTCGACACGTATAACTAAAATCATCTAATTATTTAAACCTATAAATTTTGATGAAATACATAATAAAAGATAAAAATATTTTAAATCAACTAATGCAGAAATCAAATCATATATTTTATACCAGCAATAAAAGAATTATTAAATGATAATTTTTTTCACATTCATCATTAAATATGAAATTTAATTTATATGATGGTTGATTTAAAAAAAAAATTATTTTTATTACATAATTTATTGATATGTAGGTCCTATCGATAAAAAAAAAAATCATGCACTTCATTATGTATAATTTAGAGAAAAGTTATGATATGATATTGGACTACTTTTTACTGTCTCTGTCTGTTTTTACTGGACTTTGTTAATGCCAGTGAATATATGTACTTTTTGGGTTTTGATTACCTGCCCTGGTGTATATGAAAGAGCTTTTTTTATTTCTAAACAATAAAAATTAATCGACGGGAAAGATCATATTTTAAAATATTTAATTTAAAAATAATGATATATGTGGCTACTGTACCATACATAAATTATTAGAGTCAATTTAATAATATTTTTTTGGTCAACAAAATTTAATAATATTTAGTCATTTTTAAATTATATTTCATGAAAATTATTATTAAATTTTATTTTGAGAATATTAAAAATATTTTAAGATTACAAATTTTGATGGACATAAATAAATATATTATTTTAAGAAAATAATAATATTAAAATTACATTTTTCTCAGATATTTAGATATTTTGTAGATATTGACCCTAATTTGTGAAAAGAAATTATGGAAAAATTGTCAAAAGAACAGTTTTAAACATGTGATAAATTGATTGTAACATCACCGTCCAAAAAAAAAAAGAAAATCTAACATTTATAATCATCATCTTGACTCAATCAATAAAAGAGAAATGTAAGTTCATAATCATACAATAAGAGCATATGCATGTGATTACTGCCCTATAAATTATGGTAATGAATTGTCATCACTAAAGAAAAACAAAACGTTTTTGACAACAAAGTTAAAGCAATAAATTAAAGTAACTAAAGTGACATAATTAGCATTATTAAGTCCTACTAACTAATTCAATGTCCGCCACTTATTTTAGACTAGGATTAGACCTCCAATTAAAGCGAGATTAAGAAATATATTTAACGTGAGCATAACATATAAATTTATGTAGCTACAAAAAAAAAACATATAAATTTATGAACAAACAATGATATAATAATTTGAACTTTTTATTTTTTAAAATCATACTTAAATCTATTAAACTCTTATCTGCTTAATTTAATTCTTGTAGAATTATAAATTCAATAAAAATCTTTTAACGATTAATTTAATATAATTAAATATACTATAATTTGAATTTAAAATATCGATTAAATGAAAATAGTATTTATCAGGTAAATGTTGTTGAGAATACTCTTATAAATGAGTTGTTACAAAATCACTCACTTATTGATACTTATTTATTTAAGTAAATTAATTGAAATTTATAATTTTAAAACAAAAAAAAATACATGTCTTAGTTATTAAATATCAAGAAATATATATTTCTAATATATTAGTTTAGTGCCAATGAGGATTTAGCTAAATGCCCAAGGCTTTAGAGGCATAAATTATATTATAATATTTTAAAATATTATTTATTAATTTAATATTTATTTTTTATAATTTAATTGACGGGTAAAATTTTTTATTTCAAATAATTAAAATAATATTATTTCATACTACATGTTAAATTAGTAGGCTTAATATTAAAAAATTAAACATAATTATTATAAAAATTTTAATAATATAATGTTAATTTTCAAAATATATGTATATATATAATTTAAATTTTATTAAATTATTAATTTTTCGGTTTAATATTACTTTGAGCAGTTTAAAATGGATTTTGATTTGAAAACTTTAAATTCTAAGGTTCATTCAATAAAATTTTTTAAAACAGTTCGATTAAGAAAAAAATAAAATAATGAACAAAAATTTTGGAAAAATTTCGAGTTTCCTAAAATCCAAGCATCAATCCTAGTACTAACCCACTTGACTGCTGGTTCCAGTTCTATCCAACTACCAAATTATTGCATCAACACTTCTCCTCATAATAATGGCCACTTGCCATGGTCTCCACCATATGATACTGGTCCGGCTAGTATCTACCACTTTGCTAGCTGTACCCTATGATGTTACTATGGTGGTGACACAAGGAGAAAAAATAAAAACCAAAAACATAGAAAACACAAGGACATGTCACTTTAAATATTATAGGACATACGAAGACGTGAATGATTTGGCTGTCTCGTTTTTTGTTTTTTGTTTTAAGCAAATCCTTGAAATCAAAGGTGTGAGTAAAGTGTAATAGATTGCTCTGTCTTCTATTTTTGACTAATGTGAACAAAAAATGTGCCTAATGTGGCCATTATTAGAGGGTCCATAAGGCAAGCTAATTATCAATTGAGGTAATAGCATACCAAACAAGTTTGATGATGATAAGAATGGAATTTGGAATTTTGTTACCCAATTTGTGGTTTAAGTATATTATTAAAGAATTTTTAAAGAGAGAAAATTTGTTAGTTGGGGACAAAATCCAATCCCTTGCTTCCCTTCGCATACAAAACATCTAAACACCATGGATTGAAAATAACATATTAAGTTAAAAAAGACTAATTTATACCCACAACCTTCAAATAAACTCGTAAAGAGGTATTCCAATTTAAACGTAGTCTCATATTTAAAGTGTGATATATATAATTTTGTTAAACTAGTTATTAAAAATATTTATTATTCTTTAATTCTAATTAGATAGAGTCTAACAAATTCTAAAATATCAGTAACTCATATAAAAAAATTAATTTACCGAATGTGTTAATTTTCTTTTATACCTTTTATCTTTTATGCACTAACAAAATTAATTTATGATGTGTTAATGATTTTTCAATGAATAATAGTGCTGAGTTTTTTTTTTATTATAATGCTTAAAAATTTGTACATTATAATTTATAAAAGGAGTTTAAATGTGAAAAATGTGCGTGAAATCAAATTCGGTTCACATGAAATTTCACTACATATTTTCTTTAATTTAAAATTTCTTGCTTTATAGGCATGACTTTGTGTAGGAAGTTTCATTTTCAATAGTAATTCTATATCTTTTTTCCCCATTGTTTTCTAGCTTTTGAGATAATGAAAATTAAGTGAGAAAAAGAGAGCAGCTTGGAAAAGCAAAATCAAGTGGTCCTTGCACATGTTACATGATTAGCAGATATTAGCTTAATTAAAAGCAATTTAACAGCAATTTGCAGGCAGTGGACCGCCCACTTTTGGCACTAATCAAGGAAGCTGTAGTTTAGTTAATCTAAACCATAGCTTCTTTCAAATCGTTCAAATTATTTTCTAAAGAATGAAGGGGCATGCACAACAGTTTGTTAATTTTTTTTAATAATATGTAATTGTTGTTAATAAAAAAAAGGACATGTTAAATTTCAAAGACCAATCAATGAAGATAAAATTAAATGAATTAAAACAATGGAAATAATTACAGCTATAGAATTTTTGTCATTTCAGATTTTAAATTGAATGTTAAAAAAGGTAAAAGAAATTACAAATAAAAAAATTTTAAAGATTTAAAATATTAGGATGTGTCTGACTTCCAAATGTTTTCCTCTTTGCTAAATTAATGTTGCTGAAGAGGTGGCCAGTACTATTGATAATCCCGATAATATGATAATCAAATCACTTCTACATCTAAGTTGATTGGCGTTTCTCGTTAAGTGGTGCCGTAGTGACTTTATGAAAGAGGTAAAGTTCTATATCGTTGTGTGTGATATATAGTATTTTGTGTTTTAAGCTGACTTTGATGTCTTGTTAAAGTGAAAAATGTTGAGTTTATGACGTAAATTTAATGGAGATTTGTTGACTTTAAGGTTTTAGATCATGACAGGTGGTACTTGTAACTGTATTGAAGTGTATATTTTGGTCTAGTAATAAGCATGGGCCAGAGCACAAGCATGCTAGTACCCATTTTGAATTTTACACTTCTATTTAGAGAGGGACATGGCCGAAATACAATCGTGTTATAGACCATATTGAGATTTGCCATTTATTCAGTGATGAGCACGGTCTGAATTAGGGACCTGTTGCACACGATTCTGGGAATTCCCTAATTCACAATTAAGGTCAAATATAGAAAAAAAACATTGATGGATATGGATGCATAACAAAATTAGAAATTAGTAGGTGTTTGCTAATATTTGTGTGGATGTTAGTTTTCCCCCCCTTACAACCACAACATATATTAATAGACAATTAGGAGAAAGTATGACCATCTGATGACTCCTTACGATTATATTTAAAGAATTTTTTTAGTTATGCGACATAAATTTAAATTTAAAATCTTAAGATCTGAGGATCTCAACTTAGACCAATTGGTTTAGAACTCATCGGCCAATTAAATATCATGTTATGTAAATATTTTTGATACATTTTTAATCTGTTTTTTTTTAACAAGGAAAAAAAAAAAAGGACTTAGAGATTTTTTTTTGGAAAATTCTTGAGTTTTACGCCTATTGATATCACAATGGGAGGATTATCACAAAGAATGAAACAAATTATAAATTTTGCTCTTGCATGGTGTAGCAAACATTTTATTTTTTTCTATACTTTGCAATTGAATTAATTAATCTTGTTATGTATCAAGTTTGAAGAATGATATAGTCCTGATCATTGAAACGTGGTTTTCCTTCAATTCTTCATCTGTATCAACT
>CATIWM010273647.1:0-10024 GCA_949671775.1 Mallotus repandus
TGAATAAGTTCAAGTGGTCTAGAAGTGGATACTATATTTTTTAGCTTAAAGGAAGATTTGGATTGTTTTCACTTTTGACAAGCATCACAAGTCTTGTCTTTAGTGAACTTGAGTTTGGGTAACCTAACTACAAGTTCATGACTACTAAGGTCATCCAAAAGCTCAAAATTAGCATGTCTATGTGTCATGGGAAATAGACATTAAACATTTAATGTCTTTGCTATCAACTTTGTTCTAGTCAATGATAAAGACATTGTCAACCCTTTCACCACTAAAGATTACTTTGTCTTCATCTAAGCTATAACAAAGTCATTTTTAGGATAGAAAGTGACTTTATTTCCCATGTCACACAATTGACTAATACTTAGCAAATTATGTTTAAGACCATCAACAAGCAACACATGATGAATTAATAAGGATTAAGGGTTACTAATTTCTCCAATGCCTCCTATCTTTCCCATTGTCTCCAAAGGTGACATGACCTTCATCCTTAGCATCATGCTTGTTGAATTGTTCTTTATCTCCGTCATGTGCCTTGAACATCCACTATCAAGGTACCACTTATTTTTAGCTCTTATGGACTTCAAGCACACCTACACAACACAATTCAAACATTCTTTTGAACCCAAACCTTTGTTGGTCTAGGTTGGTTATTTTTAAAGTATTCTAAATGAAGCAATTGTAAGTGTAATCTTCTATAGAAGCACACAATGCTAGTATGACCTTTGATCATGCAATAGAAGCATTCAATATTAGCAAATTTATTTCTTCTAAGAGCATATAATTGTCTAGTAAGTGAGACATGCCTTTTATGCTGTGTGTATTATTATTATGTAGGCTTCCTAAAAGTCTTTAGTGCCCTAGGAAGAGAATGAGAAATACATTGACAATGGCATTTTATATTGTGAGGTGATTATATAGCATGCTTAAGAGTATTATGTCTAGTATACATATAAGCATGTCTAGGTTAAGGTCTTTTGGCTTGTGCCTTAGACCTTTATATCAAGCAAGGTTGGGTTTTGGAAGACTTTACCTTAACACTAGGTGCATGAGGCAATTTAGCCTTGATGGGTTGAGTCTCAAGATGTTTAGAAGCAGAAGGAGAAGATTCATATAAAGCTTTAATAAACTTGATATATGATGATGATGAGGAAGAAATTCCATTTGTATATCCGATTCCATGGGTGTTCCCATAGAGTTTTTAGGAATCAAAAAGATTATTTAAAGCCTTTTTTCCCTTTTTGAATTTAAAAATGTAATTCTTTAACTCTAACACCTCTTTAGAAAGCTTAAGATTTTCATCATTAACTTTCATGAGTTGGTTAGAAGTTTTCAAGTCATTTGTAAGTTTTTCATTTGATTCAAGAAGTTTAGAGAAAATCATTTTTCAAGTTTTCAAACTCCTTAGATAAGTTAGATAGCTCATAATTGTAAAGCTTTTTCTTAGAGAGTAAGCTTTTGCATTTAAGCATGAGTTTGCTCACAATAAAGCTCTCATCATCATCATCACAATCATCACAAGAAGAGTGCAAAGTAAATGGGAACTCATTTTTATCTTCAAAAGCCATAAAACAAAGGTTGGCCACCACTTATTACTCCTCTTCTTTTTTCGATTCAAAGGAGTCATCCTATGAAGCTTTAAAGGCTTTCTTCTTATCCTTTGTTCCCTTGTTCTTGAACTTCAATCTTGGATATTCGCTCCTAATGTGTCTTGATTTCTTGGACTTATAGCAAGTGACTTCCTAGTTATTTTTCCCTTTAAACTTCTTATTGTCTCTTTGTTGGGAAGCTTTTTCTTTTCAAGAACTTTTGGAATCCTCTAGTGATCATAACTATCTCATCATCCTCTTTACTAGAGTTAGCAAGGCTTTCCTCTTCACTAAAGTCAATAAGGTTTTCCTCTTCATTAGAGTCAATAAGGCTTTCCTCTTCACTGGAGTCAACAAGGCTTTCCTTATCAATTACTTCTTGTATAGCCTTTAATGCAATCCCTTTTTTCTTCTTTTCTTTCTTATCTCTCTTATCTCCTCTTTGCTTTATAGTGAGCTCATGTGTAAGGGCTTTCAAATGAGAATATCAATTAAGAGGGTTGAAAGGTCATCATCTTCCTCAATTGAAGCAATAAATCCTTCTTAGGTAGGATTATTAGAATTTTATTGTGAACTTCTTCCTTGAAAAAGTGTTTTCCAAGTTTTTTTAAGGTAGTAAGAAGAGCATTGAGGTGATTTATTATCTCTGTTATTAATTCTCGTGGCTTTATCTTGAAAAGTTTATATTCATACATGTGAAGTTGAACTTTCTTACTTCTTATTTACACATTTCCTTTATAGTGATTCTCAAGAGTTTCCCATCCTTCTTTTTTGGATTTGCAATGTTGAGCTTGCCTCCTTTTTCTCTAAACATAGAGGCTAGTAAGATTGTCATGGCCTTCTTGTTCTTATAGTTTCCTCTTTTTGATTATTTGACCATTGACTTCTTGTAAAGATAGTCTCTACACCATCAATAGTGATTTTAGGTGGTTTCCAACCCTTTAGAACAACATCCTAAAGTCTAATAGGATCACTATCTAAATGCAATTTCATTTGAATTTTCAATGTGGGTAGTCACTACCCTCAAAGAAGGATCTAAGAGATGAAAAGTTTTGAGATTCAGTCCCCCATAATCTTGAATTCTAGCAATTAATACCTAGAACACAATTTCTGATACCAACTGCAATAGCACTAGGGGGTGAATAGGGCTTTTGAGAAATTAAGGAAGGATTAAGGGTTAAGAGGATAGAACACAAGCACTTAAGGAGTTTGATTTATCAACAAACCTATGTCTCCACCTAACTCTCCCAAGTTAGGATTTTTAAATCATTATAATCTACTTACTTCTATTGAATTTTTACAAGCTTGAGTTTTAGGCTCAACTCTAACCTTACAATCAAGAGTTTAGGATCACTTTTCAACCCCATTCCCAAGTGTTTTCAATAGGTAAACACTTAAACCTTACAACCAAGAATAAAACCTCACTTCCCATTTCTAAAACCCAAAAAATAGAAAAAGAAGAGTTTTAATTTGAACACACAACCAACTCTTAAAATAGTTAATGAATATAGAGAAAGTAAAAGAGTATATTGAATGCTAAAATGAATGGTAAGGATAAATCTTCAATAACCAAAGTGTGTAACTCTTTAATGAACCTCTAGGAGTTGTTTTTACACTTGGAGATCATAAAAAAGCTATTAGGAAGCATTCAAGTTGTATTCAACCTCCATAGAATGCATTAAATTCAATTCTGCTTTTTTTTTTTGCAGAATTTAGCTTGCTTACGATCGTGAGGAGGTGCTCACGGTCGTGAGCCATGAAAAAAATTGTCATTGCAACTTGAGGGAAATTAGAAATAGTTGTTGGTTACTTGAATGTTGCACTTCACAATCTAGTCACGACCATGTGGTCATGAGCAATTCTGTATGTTGAGAACCTTGGCTTCTTCTTGGCAACCTAATGCACACCTATGGTCACGGCTTGTCACGAGTGTGAGGAGAGCTCATGAGTAAACCAAGCAAATTGAGGCTTGGAAGGGCCAACATGATCACAAGCTTGAGCAAGTGGTCTTGGCCTAGATTGTTGATCAAGATATAGTCACGATTATGAGGACGATATTGTGAGTAATCCAGGCTGCTCAGTCTCTCTTCCATTATGCTAAGGCCTTAGCTCACGACCTAAGCTTCAGGCCATGTTCATAAGCTTGAATTAACTTGAAAATGAAGTGGAAAGCTCTCTATTTATCTCTCATCAAATGTTCAAGACTTATGAGGCTTTTAAGATCCAGTATAGCTTCTGTAGAAATAAGTTTTGATCTACACATTTAACAAAAATTATTAGTAAAATCAAATTGCTTATTAATGTCAAAATAAAGAGGTTGATCAAGCATAAGGTCAATAAGGTTTATAGACCTACACTGCTAAATTCCCTATATTTGAAAAATTGTATATTTTCTTTGATTGTCTCAAAAAAAGGTTACTAGGTGGGTGCTAAAAGGTGCTTGGTCTTAATGGGTGTTTTCTTAAAGGGTAGGTTAAAGGAGAAATTTTAGCTACTATTGGTAAGGACAGAACAACCGGATGTTCCCAATGGCATGGACAGTAGTAAACACCAAAAATAAGTCAATTGAAGGTGGTTTATAGGGTTATTGAAGAGTGACTTAAATTTAGAGGCTAGAGATGGCTAGACAAATATAACATATCAATAAAAAGTATTTTTTCATGTTCTAACTTACATAATTTAAGTTAGCTTTAGTGCTTTTATTTTTATGGTGCTTTGTTATTTGTTCTTGCTTTTAATAAGCTTTAATATACTGATTTGTCTTGTAAAATTTCAAGCAAATATGATTTATTTCTTTGTTATGCTGACTATCATTGTGAAATTTAATCAATGTTGAATGTTGCAGGGTTTGCTAGATGTTGTCAACACTTTATTGCCTAATGCAGAGCACAGATGTTGTGCTAGACACTTAAATGCAAATTGGAGAAAAAAGCACAATCGAAAAGATTTGCACAAGCAGTTTTGGATATGTTCAAAATCCAATAACATGCCAGATTTTGAAGATGCCATAAAATAAATGAAGATACATAGTCTTGGAGGGTTTGATGATATGCTAATAATGCACCGAAGACATTAGTGTATAGCATAGTTCAACACCGAGGAAAAATATGACATTGTTGATAACAATTTAATTGAGGCATTTAATGGAAATATAGTGGAATTTAAGACTAAAAACATCTACACAATTTGGAGGGAATTTGAAAACTGGTCATGAATAGACTGAGAGAAAATCGAGGGATGTGTGGTAGATGGTTATATGACTTTAGTTCTAGGATTAGAAAAAAGCTTTATGACAATTGTGTTGAAAGCACCAAATGTCACATGTTATGGAATTGAGATAACAGGTTTGAGGTGCAGTGTAATAAGGATACTTATGTTGTCGATTTAAAGAAAAGGACATGTCCTTGTAAGGGCTAGGAGCTGACTGGCATTCCTTACCATCATGCTATATGTGCGATATAGTATATTGAGAAAAATCTAGAAGACTATATTGACAAAATATTCAGTAAAGAGACATATAAGAAAAGCGTATGCTTATATGATGGAGGATTTCAATAGCAAGAAATTTTCGGGAAGAATAAAGGTTAATCCACCACAACCTCCTCCTTACAGGAGGATGCTAGGCACGCCTGCTAAAAACTGAAGGAAAGAAGATGAGGAAATCAGTATTGGGCATAAGATGTCAAGGAATGGCAGAAAATAACCTGTCAGGTATGATACCAGATAGGTCATAACAAAAAAAATGCCATGTTTTGAAATAATCAACAATCTCAATATAGTCAAGAACATTATCAGGTCCCTTTGAATTTAACTCAGTAATCTCATATTGTACAAGGACTTGATCAAGTCCCTCTGAATTCACCTGAACAATCAGAACCAACAAGTACTGATCACGCAGGTGGTCAAACCCTCCACCAAAGATTGCATTAGAGCCTGAACCAACAAGTGCTCAATTATCTAAAGATGATCATATAGGTGGTCAAATCCCTCAACCTAAGCTTGCACCTATAACTAACTTGATTGATGATTATCTTCCTAAACTTAAAATCCCTAACATCCTTAACCTAAGAAATTATCTGTGAGTAATCAACCATTTAACATTAAGTATTTGCTTAAAAAATATTTGTTGCATTTTACTAATACAAAAATTTTAGGTGATTCATGGTAAAAGAAAGGTTGCTTTTGTTAGGATTGATAGGTCTTAAACACATGTTTATTCAATTGTGTCACCACTAAATTCTTCATTTTTGTTAGGACGCACTACTAGAAAAGACTTCTTTAGCGAAGGAAAAAGTCATCGCTAAAAGTTAAATAATGGTCGCTAATAATTTTTAACAACCATTTTTTTATGGTCACCGGTTGTCGTTTCAGGCTTTGCCTCAAAAAGGTTTTAGCGATGGAAAAAAAAAATTTGGTCACTACATCAAAAATAATTTTTTGTTATTCAGTTATAATTTTTGGAAAAAAATCACAAATAAGTTTTTTCAAAAACACATATTTTGGTCACTAAATGTTTATTAATAGCGATAATATTTTCTCATAATAACGACAACATTGTCATCACAATTGGTTTAAGTGATAACTATATATTCTACCTCATTGCGACAAAAATATTCATTGTAATTAAATACAATCCTATTGTTGCATTGTATTATTACAATTGCGACAAAAAAAGTTGGTTGCAATTAATTGGATTTCTAAATTATTATTTGGTATTGCAATTGAATAGCTAAACCTGCATTAAAACCCATTGTGCCATTTCAATATTTTTAATTATTTTTATTTTACATTATAAACACATCCAAAACTATAATTAAGATATTCATAATTTTACATTTCAATATTTTTAATTATTTTTATTTTACATTATAAACACATCCAAAACTATAATTAAGATATTCATACATTTAAATTCAAAAAATTACATCATTTCATATAAGTGTAAATGTATGTAAATCAAAATACTTACAACTACCACCAAAGTATTTTTCTAATCAAAGTAGCAAAATATGTCAAACTTCAAACTAGAAGTATCTAATTATGTCCAAAAAGTATAGTTGTAGATGGCCTTCACTGTGAAATATTAAACACTACACACTTAAAAAAATAAAAATATTAATATTTTGGCAATAAAAAATGCACATGAAAGTTATCCAACACAAAATAATCAGTTAACAACCTAACAAAACCACCAGCAAAAGCAAAAACCAAAATGCAAGAAATGCAAAAAGTCACCGAGCAAACTTCTGCTACTAATTCCTTAGAGAAAGAAATGCATTAAAAGTTGAAGCTTGAAAAAGAAGAGACTAATGAGCTATTAAAGGAGAAAGATGAAATGTTGAAGGCAAAATTGAATTAAGAATCATTTGATTTGTAGTAGAAGATGTTGATGGCTATTTATTGGATTGTTGAGAAAAAATCATATCCTTGAGCATTTTAAGTTCAGCTTCCATAGTATTTAAACGACTTTTAACATTTTGATTCTCTTATTCAGTTTATTTAAGTTTGGCTTGAAGTTCAGCCTTAGAAGAAGATGAATCTCTTAAATCTTTAGTCCTTATACCACCTCCATAGCTAATAACATGTCTACAATATTGAGCACTAAATGTCTTTTCCACTCCCTCAATATTAGTTAATGTAGGCTCTTTTTCTAATAACTCACAAATCTCATCCTTTATGATAAAACAATAAAGCTCATAGAAAATCACATTGCATAATTATGAAAAAAATTCAACTTATTAGTTATGGTTAAATTTTTTCTATTTTTGGAGTTTCATTCACTTGATTCCTATATTTGCATTGAAAATAAAAATACAAATTCACAATTAAATTTTAGACTTATATCTAATTTTATAACAAAAAAAAAACAGTTTACCATCAAGAAATCATAAAAAAAAAAAAAAAGTAAACCGTACCTTGAATTTTTGAGATGAGAAATGGTCCATAACTAACCAATTCCAATCATCTTTGTCTACATATGCATTTACCTTCCTTAAGACCTCTTGCAAGGGTTTGTTCTTTACATGTTTAACATGTAATCTTCCTCTTCATTTATTCTATAGCTCTTGCATGTGTTGCAACACTTTATCTTGATGAATTTCTAAATCATCACCCTAAAATAGCCCCTTTAAGTAAATTACAAGTAAAAGTCAAAAAATAATCTCAAACCCATAAATATATACATTTTAAATTATTACCATAACAACAGCCCACATGTGATCTTTTTGTTATTTGACAATCTACCTACATTAATGTATTTGTATAGGATAAATATTTCGATCATGAATAAGCTTTCCTAAATGTCTTGCGAATAACTTATGATTCTTCCCAACATCTCTATTATTTTAAAATTCCACTCTTAGTTTTTCTCCATTGTTTAAACTTGCAACATCCTTGTGTTTGTTCATTCCACTTACCCTCTTCTTCTTATTGATAGAGCTTACACTTATAAATATATAACAATTTTAAAGGCTGCTATGTTCAATATATATGAACAAGTATACCATATTCTTTCAGAATATACTTGTAGTATTTTTCCCTTATAATACTCGATTGTCTAGATTCAAATTCTTGGGGCAAAGGAAAATCCTGTGATGGTACATTTAGCATGGACAACTCTATAAATAAAAGTAAATCTTGGCAACATCAACATAGATAAACTACACATGGATTGTTGCAACCATCTATATTAAAAAATGATAATAACCCAAGTTAAGAGGCAACTTAAGTAGTTAGGCAGAGGCATCTTTAATATACAACTACATCCCCAATTTACATATTTTAGGGTGAAACCAAAACTTAATATATGAGAGGGCAAAAAATAAGTTAAAGTACATAGAACTAAAGTAAAATATCAAATAGGATATGAATGAAATAATGATAAAAAAGAACAAAAGCAAACTAAAATTTAGAATTCATAAGGGTTCAAATTTATTTAATAAAGTAATGCCAATAAAATTTAACAAAAATTGTAGTGCCAATAAAATATTTTTGCCATTTTCTTTTATTTTCGCTTCACTATTAAGCACCATAAATCTTGCAAAAGCTAGCTTCTTTGTCATACTTTTAAAAAAGTATGCATGCATATACTTTTCATAAAAAAGACCAAGATCCCATATGATCTTCCTTGCCTCATAATTTGAATCTGGTAAATTTGACCCATCCAGTAGTAATTCTTCTTTAAGCAATTTTAATAACATGGTAAATGACTCATTACTCCAATGACCAAGGCTTTTAATAGGGAGTTATTTCACCAATGCAAATAGTTTTGATGATTTAAAACCCTGATATAATGGCTTTCTAGAATCCCCTAATAACCTATAAAATTTCTTTGCCTCAATATTTGGTTCTTCATGAAGCACGTCACTACTTTTAATATTCTCATTCTAACCACCAAAATCATTGAGATTCGGATATAAATCCCTTTGAATTTTTTCCATCTCATCTTCTGTCTCATCTACTAAAGCATTATCTTGTTCATTGTCACTTTCAGATTGAGCCTTATCTACCCTTTCCCCATGATGGTACCAAAAAGTATAATTTTTAATTATTCCATGAACTTTTAAGTGTAACTCAACCACTTCACGAGTTTCTAATAGTGTGTTACAACATTTAATAGAAGGACACCTAATTTTTTCATTTTGCCCAGTAGTCCTAAAAGCATAATCTAAAAAGTTCTTAACACCTGTTAGATATGCTTGTCAATACATTTGGCTTCAACAAGGCTCATCCCTTGCTTACTTGGAGCCATTTCTCAAGAATGGATAAAACAATATCAAAAGATTAACTAAAGAATGAACAATGTTATAATTAGCAAGAATATCAGGCATATAATTAATAAAATCCTCATTAGTAATTTACATAAACAAAAATAAAGATTAAAAAATTATATATTTTGATGAGTTTATCAAAATTGATAAGATGCATAACGACATTGAAAAATTTTAAAAAAAAATAAAAAATAGACCAAATTTTATAGGCATTATATAAATAGTCTAAACAAAGCTCATAGTATACTTTTGTATCATATCACCAAAAATTCAAATACGATATAACTAAATTACTAATTATATAAAAATTATTTGAATTTTCTTGGACATCATAGAGTGGAATATAACAGTTAGTAATTATATTTGCATAGTTTTGAGCATAGGCTGCTACTATTTTTTTCGCTTATATCTTGTTCATTTCTTTTGCTTTTATTAAAAGGATTGTGTGCACATGCTTTATGTTCTTAGTAAAAAAAAAATATCAGATTCATTCCATTTTGATTGTTGACATTTAGAAACTAGAAAAAAAAAAAGCAAATATCTTAGTTTTTATGTACATTAGTAAGAAAAATAATACTATATGTTGTAAATTTAATTTGTTCTATCTAGCTAGTGGCATTCTTCTTATCTTGATGCACTTTCATTTGTATTCTAAAGATAAAATCA